>SJYC01011535.1:0-23350 GCA_006408675.1 Madoqua kirkii | reverse complement strand
GGAGGGAGGGAGGGAGGGAGGGAGGAGGGAGATGAAAAGAGAGGGGGAGGGAGGAAGGGGAAGAGATGGAAGAAGGGGAGGAGAAGGGATAGAAGGAGGGACAGGAGCCCAGGGTCTCCAGCAAACAGCTGGGCCCACAGTCCTGGGGGTGGTGGGGGTGGGGAGGCAGGTGTCAGCGGCCCAGCCCCGGGAACGCGGGATCCAGGCTGCTTCTTCCTGCTCCTGTCTGCTGACGCTCGTTCTACCCTCTGCAGGACTGGGCCTCCAGCCTCCTGCCCCTATAGTCTGCTGCTCTGGTCTACTCTCCCAGAGACCTATCCACTGCTGGTTGCTATCCCCCAGCCTCTCTCCAGCTCCTGCCTCCTGGGCCTCTCCTGTCACTTCCAGGTACCTGAATTCTTCCACATTCCCTGATTCAAATGCCCAAGAATCCCAAGCTCTGGAATCTGAGGCACACAACCTCTCCTGGTGCTGCGTTCCTTCTGCTGGTCCAAGGGCGGCTACTGTTCTGTCTACCGTCCCAAACGTCCTTTTGCTGGCTTGTAGGAGAAGGCAATGGCACCCCACTCCAGCACTTCTGCTGGAAAATCCCATGGACAGAGGAGGCTGGTAGGCTGCAGTCCATGGGGTCGCTAGAGTCAGACACGACTGAGCAACTTCACTTTCACTTTTCACTTTCATGCGTTGGAGAAGGAAATGGCAACCCACTCCAGTGTTCTTGCCTGGAGAATCCCAGGGACAGAGGAGCCTGGTGGGCTTCTGTCTATGGGGTCGCACAGAGTTGGACACGACTGAAGCGACTTAGCAGCAGCAGCAGAGGAAGGATGTGGAATCGTAAACTCCTTGGGTACACTGTCGCTAAGTTCAGAAAGCTGGAATGATGGTGTGTGACCAAGACCAGAGTAAAATTACCTCGGGGGCTCCTGCTCAGGCCTGAAAGGAGAGCTCCAGCAGTGGCATCAGGAATAAGAACAGGCTTTCCTGTGTGTGGTGGCCCAACATGCTGCACTGGATGAACCATTGTCTGACCTGGAGCACGTGCCGGGCAGGGCTGCCTGCCTAGCCCTCCAGAGCCCACAATCCATGGTCATTCACTGACTATAGCATGTTCAGCCCACTCAGTGCCATGTGGCCATGGGGACCTCAGTTTAAGGCTATTCAGTAATGTGGGAAAAGCTCAAGAAATAATGCCAGCTAAAGAGGAAAACAAAACCGGAGGAAACATTCTTTGCACATGATTACTTCTTTTCCACTGAGTATTTTTTCCAAAGGCTCTTGTTTACTTTTAGGAGGAAGAAAATGTTTAGACAAAATGCCTGCTGAATGAATGAGATGACACAAAGTGAAGGGCAGCATAATTTTGCAAAAAATTAAATGCCGAGACAGTTAATAAAATGTCCCACCACTCCTGGACTGTGGGGGACACCACAGAGTCCTCCCTACCTTTCCCCTAAACTGTAATGAGGAAGACGGATGCCCAGTAGGTCTGCCATCCCTTTGGGTGAACCGGGTTGCACTGAATGAGGCCTGTGTGTCAGGGAAGCAGCAGTGGTAGACTGCAGAGGAAGTTCAAGATGTAATAGGAACACCTGGGGATATTTCATATAAAAGCACGACTGATTCAAACCTTCCAGGAGCAAATATAGTCACCCCTCAGTATCCATGGGAGGTTGGTTCCAGAACCCCTGAGGACACCAAAATCCACAGATGCTCAAGTCCCTTATGTAAAATGGTATCATATTTGCATATACTTCACTGTACATCCTTCCTGACACTTTAATTACCCTTTGACTACTTATAATGCTTATTATAATGTAAATGCTATGTAAATACCTGCCAAAGTACAGTTAATTCAAGTTTTGCTTTCTGGAACTTTATGGAATAGTTCTTAGAACATCATTGATTGTGGTGGATTGAACGCATGCATGCAGGACCCATGGATACAGAGGGCCGACTGCAGAGGTGACTGAAGCCTTGTACTCCTGAGACAATGCTGCCTGGTTCCCTACGTGCACGAGAACAGCGTCCTGAGCAGGAGAGCAGTGCACACTAGTACAACACAGAGCAGACGATGGAAATGAATGAAGGGTGTGGGAGCATGTCAGAGCACAACAGGAGCTCTCCTCCACTGAGTACAACTAACCATGGTCCCACTCTTTACGACCAGAAGGAGGTGGCTCTTTGTGAAGACCCAGGCCACAGTGACGTGGTAATGAGTACTACACTCCCAGGAAGCAACAAAGTTACCTCAGTGTGCACAGGTTCAGGGGGGCAGGTGGGTACTGCAAGGCTTTACAGGGGGCACTAAGGGTACAAGGACTTGCAACACAGTTAAGTGTTCCCTTCTTTTGGAAATCTAAAGAGCTTTTCCAATGTCACGGCCTGGTCACCATTAGAAGGTATCCCACAGGTGAGGTGCACCAACACGCAAAGAGCTGCAGCCCGTTCTTCGTGCTCCTGGGAGAGCAGACACCCTGCGACGCAGAGCAGGGCTCCCAGGTGCCATGAGTGGGGAAACCATAAAGGTGTCATGGGAGACTCAGGGGTTGGCGCTGGAAGGGCTCTGCATGCAGGGAAGGGTGGGGGAGCCAGCAGCCAATATGTGGCAAGAGATCCATGAACCATGGTGTACCCGGGCAGGCTGGACCAATCTGCTTAGAGGGAGTGTCTAAGCTTGAACTATCAAGTAGTGGTTCCCTGTTGCTGCTGCTAAGTCACGTCAGTCATGTCCGACTCTGTGCGACCCCATAGACAGAAGCCCACCAGGCTCCTCTGTCCCTGGGATTCTCCAGGCAAGAACACTGGAGTGGGTTGCCATTTCCTTCTCCAATGCATGAAAGTGAAAAGTGAAAGTGAAGTTGCTCAGTCGTGTCTGACTTTTAGCGACCCCATGGACTGTAGCCTACGAGACTCCTCTGTCCATGGGATTTCCCAGGCAAGAGTACTGGAGTGGGGTGCCACTGTCCTAGCTGTAGGCAATATTCTAAAATGCTTTGTGCTCTTCCTCAAGTTTTCTACAGCTGAAACCACAGACAGCATCCACGTAACAGGCTCAAGAATATTCCAGCAGAGAGTGTACAGACTGCCTTCCTCCTTTCCCTGCACTGACTCGGCACTCATTCCTGGGGTATCTTGTGCTCTTCTACATCCAGTGCTTTGCATTTAAACTTGTTGATGCGATAAAAAGAAGCAAGCAAGCCTCCAGAAATTGCAGTATACTTAGCTGGGAAGGGCCTGTCCGTCCTTTGTCTCTTTACAGCCAACAGAGCCTCCTGCCACCACAGGGCACTGTCAGGAAACCGCTCATCAAGGCATTCCCAGGCCTTGGCACACAAACATACATACTCACCACTGCCCTGCTGTTTAGTAGCTGTACTCCCCAAGTTGCTCCCAACTTCAGAGTTAGCCACCCTTTCAACAGGCACACAGGATCTGTGTCTTGTGGCCAGTTCAGTCCTGACCTCCCACTGACTGCATTCTTGCCACAGACAGTGCTGCCACAGCCTTCCCTGCAGGCTGCATGACAAACAGATGAAGGGCAAAGTCTCAGTGGGCACTCACCTCACACAGCCACCGTTTCCAAAACCACCAGCCCAGGGAGCTGACACGCAAGGTGACCCTGGGCTCACAGCCCCCTGCGGCTCTCTAACAGAAGCAAATACAATCTCACTGGCCGGATGCACCCATCCTGGCACCAAGCAAAGATGAGGCTGTAATCAAGGGAGGAGACACAAGTCTCCTTGGGGAAGCGATTCCCCAAGAACAGGGCCAGCAGGCCCAGCGAACAGTTAACACCAGACAAAAATTCCCAGCTCACCACCATCAAGAAGTTTAGATAACAAATCATTACTCAGAGACCATAACGTACAGTTTTAAATGACAGATGCAAGTACTTCTCAAAGTGATCAAAACCCTAGGTAAATAATATGATACCTCTTAAAAAGATAAGAATATGGGAAATTAAGAAAATTTATGGAAATGAATAACACAATCACAGAAACTTAAAACCAAGTGACTGCTCTTTGCAGTAGATTTGATGTGGATCGGGTAGAGGGCAGATTAGCCAGGTGGAAGGCAACACCGAGGAAAGTGTCCAGAATGCACTGAAAGTGATCAAAACCCTAGGTAAATAATATGATACCTCTTAAAAAGATAAGAATATGGGAAATTAAGAAAATTTATGGAAATGAATAACACAATCACAGAAACTTAAAACCAAGTGACTGCTCTTTGCAGTAGATTTGATGTGGATCGGGTAGAGGGCAGATTAGCCAGGTGGAAGGCAACACCGAGGAAAGTGTCCAGAATGCACTGCAGGGGGCTAAATGAAGGCATATTGCAAGAGAACTGCTGAAAAATCAGGATAACAGAACAAACGTGCACGCTCAGTCGCTCAGCCATGTTCAGCTTTTTTATGACCTGTACGTAGCCTGCCATGCTCCTCTGTCCATGGAATTTTCCAGGCAAGAATACTGGAGTGGGTTGCCATGTCCTACTCCAGGGGATCTTCCCAATCCAGATCCTTGTCTCCTGCATCTCCTGCACTGGCAGGTGGATTCATTACCACTGTGCCACGTGGGGAGGCCACAGACTAATAAATGACAAACTGGGAGAGGAAGGAAGACAGGGGAAGTGGTAACAGGCAATCTTTGAAGAGCTGAAAGCTGATGTCACAGAACTGATTCCAGCATGAATCATGTCCGGGGGAGGCCCAGAGGAGCGGGCAGGAGGAAGTTCATTCTCTCAACATCCCAGATGTCCAAAGAAGCTTCAGGATGGCTATAAGGCTATGTTCTCTGAGTCTCACACATTCTGGTTGTACACGGAACCCAAGGACATGGTTTTTTCCAAATACCAGGTACAGTCTGTCCTTCCACCATATTGGCAACAGCACAGTGATCCCTTCACCTGAGTCTCGGGTGCTGCTGACCATCTGTCTAGAGGGATGGCAGGCTTGACCCGGCAGGCCTCTCTGAAGCCATGGCCCACCAGTCATTCATCCCCATACAACCCTATGGACCCTAAAAAATGGAAGGCAGGCAAAAAAAAAAAATTAGAGATTCTAGTTTACTGTCTTTTTACTTTTTATTTATCAGTTTACTATCTTTACTGCACAGTGGATTTCTCTCCCAGTAACTGAAGAGACAGTGTGGGCACTCTCCTCCTTGTACACTGATTGGCTGGCAAACTAGTTTGTCACCCCAGGGATGACAAACTAGAGGGGCTGTGTGTGCATAGGACAGCCCCAAATGGGTCTGGCTGGAGCAAAATCCTCATGAATTCTCATTCCTCAGAATTTAGGGCTTCTTACCTTTAAGTTGCCATGGGTTTTGAATGACAGAGAAACACTGCACAACTGCAGGTTGCTAACATATAACTATCTGAAATTCAATATTTGAAACAAATGAATCTTAGATCACTACAACGAAGCTGATTCATATTTTGGGCCAACAGATCTGCATACACAAAGAGCTTGGAAAAGAATGAAAGATGTTCATAAGCTTCAACTCAACCCAACAAAGTAAGTACACACTTCCTGGGAGTCAAGGACCAGGTCTAGCCTTTGTGAAGGCAGCCTGTGCTTCGTAAGACAGACAAATGCATCTCCTGGCACTCCATTTGGCTTAATGGCCAAATGAGGCTGAACCGTGACACCTGCCTCACAGGATGGCTGTGAGATTTAAACCAGATAATCTCAGAAAAACACACGGCAATCACTGGAAGCTATTCTACTGCTTAGGGATTACAGCATTAATTTAATATTCATTAGTGATTAAAGCAGCAAGTGTTCATTCAGGCTTTATTGATTAACATACAAAAAGCCACACAGATTTTGGAGACACAGGAAGTGAGTCCAAGGCTGCTGGTGCATGGCAGGGGCAGGATGTGGCCTCAGAGGTAGGGAAGCCTTGGGCCAGAGGTCTGGTGTGGCACGTATCGGCCACCTTCTCCCAGGCTGCTAGCATAGGAGCTCAAATCTTTTATACAATAGTGTGTCTATTCTAATGGAAGGGCGTTTACACAAAAAGCATTCTGGAGTAAAACAAAATATCTTCTTGGAAAGGAATCCCAAAGCCACAAATGCTCAACAATGTCCAGACCCCAAGAGAAACAGCGACCCATTTCTCTCTCTCAAAGCACAAGGAACTTTCCAAAGATGATGAGTAAAATCCCTCAGCATCTACACTTGCACCCACCAGCAAGCAGTTTCCAGTGAATAGTTTACTTCTCCACACTTTCTCTGAAAGCCCTCAAAACAATGAAAAGGGAAACAGAGAATTAGAAAGAGAAATATATCCCACTTTTGACAAATCAAGAAAACAGACATGAGCAGAGTGTACAAATCCCTGGGTGGACCAGACCAATGGAATCAGGAAGAGACACAGCAAGGCAGTGCCCCACTCCTGACCCCTGGGGAGATAAAGACCTTGCCATGGCAGTTTGCAAAGGATCAGGCGGGCACAGAACCACTGAGTAGACTGTGGCCTGTGGATTTGGCCTCGCATAGAGGCAGAGGCAGGTAGCAAATACATTACACTGAGGCCTGCTAGGAGCAACACCCATTTATTCATGAAGAACTGGGGAACACAGCTCCTAACTGGGCAAAAGAGATACAACTTGAAGAGTGTACTCTTGCATTCCAGACTATAAACTTGAAATGAAGTGCAACCCTACCCCATTCTTGAAAAATGCACTGACTAAAGTCACAAAGTAACTAACTTGGGAATCAGGCTTAGAAACAGGATGGAGGAGGAGGGTAAGCATTTGTAGGCCAGGAGGAAAGCCTTCTAAGGAAAGAGGTAAAGAATTTTTTTAGTAACATACTCCGCTACCGTCTCTGTGAGTTTCCTGTTACTGCTGAAACAAATCACAACAAATTTACAAATCTGGTGACCTAAAACAAGAGCAACATATCCTCCTACAGTTCTAGAGATCGGGCGTCTGAAATGGGTCTCGCTGGGCTAAAGCCAAGGTATTGCAGGACAGTGCTCCTTCTGGAGGCTCTAGGGGAGAAGGTGCCCTACCTTGCACAGTGTCCAGGGGCTGCTCCCATTCTTTGGCTGGTGTTCCCCTTCCAGAAACCGCATCCCTGACCTCTGAGTCTATCTTCAGGTCTGCTCTGACTCTGCTCCTCCTGCAGGCTCTAGGGGAGAAGGTGCCCTACCTTGCACAGTGTCCAGGGGCTGCTCCCATTCTTTGGCTGGTGTTCCCCTTCCAGAAACCGCATCCCTGACCTCTGAGTCTATCTTCAGGTCTGCTCTGACTCTGCTCCTCCTGCCTCTTTTGGGGTTACTCAGGTCCACCTGGAAAAATCAGGCCAATCTCCCCAACTCAAGATTCTTAATTTAATTACATCTGCAAAGCCTCCTTTTCCAAATAAATGAACATTTATTCCCAGGTTCTGGAGGCTGGGACATGAACGTCACTGGGGGGTCATGACTCCAGCCACTGCAGGAAGCCCTGTTTTCCTTGCTGTATCCAGTCTGGAGGCCACACACATGCATTGGATCATGGCTTCCTGTGGCCAACAATAGGACTGGTCTTTCTTGTGCTGATGCCTCTCTGGTCCTCCATCTTCCCCTTTCACGTACCCTCTGACTACACCAGGCCCACTTAGGATAACCCAGGACAATCCCACTACTTTGAAGTCAGACAGTTAGCAACCTTCACTCCATATTCAATTTTACTTTTCCAATTCCAATTCTTCCAATATATTCACAGATTCTGGAGACTGGGATATTGATTATCCTGCCGACTGTACTCTCCTACAAAGATTTTTAAAAATCAAAGAAGAAATTATTAACCAACAGAAAAGACAAGATCTTGGGAAAGAAATGGAGAAAAAGAAAATAAATGGGGTAGGAATGATGAGCACATTAGAAGCCATTAAAAAATAGAATAAACACAACCAACCAAGCAAAGACACAAGCAAATGAAATGGAAAAGTATGTGAAATACTGAGTTTCTCTAAGAAATGACATATATAAGACACAGAAGAAACACTACACAGATAAAGTGACTTGTCTCTGTCAGATGATGGGATATACTGCACACAGCTTTTAAAAAAAGTGATACAGAAAGATGAACACACAGAAATAGCCCGGAGAAGTTAATGAATCAAAAGAATCATATGAACATCCAGGCAGAAGACAGGCTGAGCTCAAATATCTTAACAATAATCCTCAATGCTAAAAGACAGAAATATTTCTATAAAGTTTTACAGGGAAGGTGGAACTCAAGAGGTTTATACTCATGCAAGAGGTATTTTAGAGCCTGCAAAAATTATCCACTGAGGGTCATGAGCCATTTAAGAAGAGAGTGGGGGATCACAATCCACAAACTCTACAATGAACTCCAACTGAAAGAAAGGCCACGACAATTCCTCTAGAATTACTAATAAAGGACCAGTACTGAGTGATCCTGGAATCCATCTAAACACAGCACAAAGACCAGGTAACTAGAAACTGAGTTTACACATGAGAGGGCAAAGAGTATGTGTCTAGACCATGGAAGGAATGGAAACATGAATAATGAGACAGGAGGAACGGGAGGGTGAGGAAAGAAGGTGGGGCACACACTTCAGTCAGCTTTCAGAGCAGCGCTGAGCTGATACCACTCATGGCAGCTGGCAAACACATTTCAGTGTTTCCCCCTAACTTTACAGGGGCTGAATGGAGACTACAGCTTCTCTCTAATTAATTCTTCTTTCTGAATACCCGCCTAACCGACATGGCAGGGCGTGGATAGAGGGGCACTCCTTCCTGCTCAAGGGCCAGCCCAGGTATCTCGCTGGGTTGTAGTCAGGACCACAGAGGCTGGTGGACAGGTGCTGGTGTCAAGATCAGAGAGAGATCACCCTGGAAACAGAAGAGAGAAGCCCTGTGATGGGCCAGCCACTGCGTACTCTAGGACTATGACGTTACTACAGGCTGGCCCACCAGCCCAGGAAGGGACATGCTGGGAACTCCAAGATGGAAGACACTGAGCTTAAATTCAGCAAATGCATCATTATTAAATTAAATTAAATTAAATTTAGATGAGTACATTTTATATAGACCAAAAAGACTAAAAATGTAATAATCCCCAACATGATTGAGAAAAAGGGAAACTAGAGAAAAATGGACACTATATGCTCCCATGTGTTTAAATAGAAAAGAAATACATACTTGAGCATCCAAAGAATTTTTTCAGAAAAATACACAGGAGCAATTAACAGTGCCTGTTGAAAGAGGGATTGGGCCTGGCATAAGAAAGTGACTCACATTTTACTATATACTCTTGTTTTGTTTGAATTCTGTTAGCTTGTGTAAATACTGGCCTTCTCGTTTTTTAACCAAATTGAATGAGCAAAGGAGAAAAGGTAAAAACTAGTATGCTTTCTATTTCCAAGGAGTAATACATATTCTCCCGCCTTTCTGTAGGGCTGGGGACAGGATGTGGCAAGATCTGTATTAGTTTTGTTTTCTATATTTCTGTATTTCCTATGGATGTGTTTTACAGTTTCTCCAAGACAAATGATTTATGCTCAAAACACCAAGAGCAAAGTGCAGTCAAATAGGTTCCCCCGGATGTCAACTAAATTATTAATAATCCATTGAAAAATGAATGTCGATGACGCACACTGGACAAAGGTTTGAAGGATCCTCCAGTCTGTTCTCTGGAAAGGAAAATGCAAAGTGAATTCTTATGAATGTCCAAAGGGTCCAGACCACCCTGTCCTACTCCAGGTTGTTCTGTGTCCTGGAGCATCCCACCAACTCAGGAAGATGGTGCTTGTGGGATTACTCTGGAGCTCCCAGAGGATCGCTTCTCCCTTCTCTTTCCAGGGTGATCTCTCTCTGATCTTCACACAAACACCTGTCCACCAGGCTCTGTGGTCCTCACAACACCCAGCAAGGTACCTGGGCATCCTCTTTTTCCAGATGTGGAAATGGAAACTCAAAAGTAATGAGACCCCTCCCCAAGGTTGCCGGGGTCCCCAGTGATGGGACAGGTCTCTTCCTAACTCTGCTGGAAAGGAACGAATGCCCAGTTGGTTAGGACTCCATCCTGAACAGAGAGGAGCTTGGAGAGAAGCTGCAGAGAGCTGACAGATATCCCTGGGTCTGCTGTCACCTGCCAGGATGCGGAGGCTAGGAGACAACCTGTCCCAGCCAGGGACTGACAGCAGGAGACAGTACCATGGAAATGGAACCCAGTGTGCCTGACCCCAAAGTACTGCCTCTCCTACACCCCTGCCCACAAGGGACCCAGGAATGGCGGGATCCCACCCCCACTGGCCTGGACACTCAGGCTCTGAGTGTCACTTGGGTACCCACAACCTCCTCTGTGGACTCTCTGAAAAGCAGAGTATGTTGGGGACAGAGGACCCCATGGGAGTGGCTGGACAGAGCAAGTGCAAAACCACAGGGTGGTCAGAGCAGAGGTCTGATCTGGATCCACTCCACTCAGTGCCCTGAGCATGGGGGTGCATCCAGCAGACACTCACCAGCTAGCCAGAGTCAACCCACAAGGGACCCAGGAATGGCGGGATCCCACCCCCACTGGCCTGGACACTCAGGCTCTGAGTGTCACTTGGGTACCCACAACCTCCTCTGTGGACTCTCTGAAAAGCAGAGTATGTTGGGGACAGAGGACCCCATGGGAGTGGCTGGACAGAGCAAGTGCAAAACCACAGGGTGGTCAGAGCAGAGGTCTGATCTGGATCCACTCCACTCAGTGCCCTGAGCATGGGGGTGCATCCAGCAGACACTCACCAGCTAGCCAGAGTCAAGCACTTGGAAACACGCAGGGAACTGGGGCAAACACAACCCCTGGGGAGGATGTGGCACAGCACCAGGGAATGGGCATGCAGCCTCATGCCTGCTGGGTCCCACAGAAAAGTCCCACAGCCTGACCACAGCTGAGCTCTGCCTGCGTGCAGCCTGTGGGTCTAACTCTAGCCTGCTGGGCCTGAAGCAGATGCCCAGGTGCCATTCTCCTCTGTGAACCACTAGAAGCCACCTAATACCTTCACGCAAAAGTTTACGTGTCTCCAAATGACTTAGGCTATTTCTACATTTCAGGTTTTTATTTCTGCTTCTGAAAAGTAACAATAACAATGTTAAAAAAAAAACCCTCAAAACAGTTTCTTACATTTGTTGGCACACCATGGACTATAGCCCACCAGGCTCTTCTGTCCATGGAATTTTCCAGTCAAGAAGTGAGTTGCCATTCCCTTCTCCAAGGGACTTTCCCAATCCAGGGACTGAACTCAGATCTCCTGTACTGCAGGCAGATTCTTTACTGTATGAGCCATAGTCTTAAACAATTTACAAAGTACACTCTCATGTCTACATGAAGAAACCCAACCTGGACTTGTGAAGAGCTCTGCCTCCCTTGAGAATGTGCTTGGGTCCAGAGGCCCCCACCCCACTCATCCATCATGGAGGAAGCATGGCTCCTGCCTGGCTGAGCTCCGCTGACATGATGCCTCAGGTGTGACCTCCCCTCCAGCCTGACAGCTGCCCAGTGATCATGCAGTGCCCCATTTTCCCTTGTATCACTCATGCTCAGCCCAGACCAGTACCCAGGACCCTCAGAGGAAGTCTGCTGTTGGCACACCAAGATGTCTGTGTCAAAGGTGCTTTCTCATGCCTTTGCCCACTGGTCTACAGATGCCACCAGGAACCCAGGACAAAATGTCACTGCCCATCTCTTGGGCAACACAAGGAACTGGTGGGAGGAACATGAGGAACCCAGACCTCCCTGCTGCAGGCTTGGCAGCTCTATGCATTTAGACAGGTTGTTTCATCACAACGGGGAGTGGATGGCCAAAACCCTCTCCTGATTGGAAAATGTCTCTGCTTCTTCTCTCTGTTAGGGTTATTTTAAGGGAAGAATGTACAGGTATGGGCTGGGGGGTAGGGGTCTGGTCTCCAGACTGCTTCAAGTGAAAGGGAAGTCAAAGTAGCTCAGTCATGTCCAATTCTTTGTGACTCCATGGATTGTAGCCTGCCAGCCTCCTTTGTCCATGGAATTCTACAGGCCAGAATACTGGAGTAGGTAGCTGTTTTCTTCTCCAGGGGATCGTCCTGACCCAGGAATTGAACTCAGGTCTCCAGCACTGTAGGCAGATTCTTTACCGTCTGAACCACCAGAAACACTCTCAAACACTAGATTTTCTAGTGCCCTGGGCATCATCTTACTGCAGAGGTTACTACTTGATCACAAGCCTGTTCTCAGTAATGCCCATCCTCAGGGCCCCACACCTGGCCTCACTCAGGCTATGGGAAGGGAGGGGAGGACCACCAGCCTTTCACCCTCATAAAGGGCTGCTTCACACTAAGGCTACAGTGTTGACTCACGAACCTCCAGTTTATCATCATGAGTACGGTGGTTCCTTCTTGGACAACTTTTGCACGCAAGAGAATACCAACAGAGGATAGTGACAGAGAAGTCTTATCAATTACTTAAAAGAAAAAAAAATCCTAGCATACTTTATCCAGAAAGCATCATTTTCCACTCAATATCATGGAGGATATATGGTGTCATCATTCTGTTATGGGAACTTGAGTAGATCTTATCCTTTTGCCAAACTGAAATAAAAGGGAGGTGGGTAGTAAGGAATCTTGCTCAGGGGCGAGGTCTGGGGGCACCACCAGCCCCCTAGAGGCTCTCCAGAGCAGGGAGACAAGCCTAGGAGAGAGGTGTGGCAGGGAGCAAGTGGGCAGTGCTGCTCAGGGTCCAGAGAGGGCAGAACATTTGTTAGTATATGGAGGGAGTCCCAGAGGAAGTACTAACTTTGGGGTCCTACCCACTCCCCAGGCTGAGCCGCATGGATGATGCAGACTGCTGCTTTCTTTAAGGCCCTCTGCACCCTAGACAGGTAAAGGGAGGTGGGGAGGAGGGTTTTTCAAAATCTAGAGTGCAAACTAACACAACACTGTAAGGCAATTATATTCCAATTTTAAAAGAAATCAGGAATGCAGTTATTTTCCTAATCAAATAGATGTAGCTAATATTCCCTAAGACTGCATACAGTGTCTGTGACACGTCTACAGAAAAGATAGAACTATACCTCCGCAGAGAATGACACTCTGCAGTGTGCCACATCATAGTGAATTGGTAAATAATTTGCTGGTTTTTTGTTCTTTGCTCACTGCCAAACTGGGGGGCTCAAGTTTGAAAATGTGTCAAATTTGACATCAGCCGCATTGTCAACTCTAACACTTTTGAACTCATGGGAGCTAAACAATTCTAGAAAGAATAAATTTCTAAGTTTAATTCCCATAGGACTAGTGAATGCATTTCATAAACACGTATGGAGAGCCTGTTCCGAACAGCCTAGGGCATGGCCTTCTCCTCAGAGCCTCACAGTCAGAAGGAGGGATGCTGACCGCACAGTCCATTTTCTAACTATAAATCCTTCTTCAAATGCTCTGTATTCTCCTCAGCATGAGAAACGGATACAAACATTCTTAAGAGACACCTAATTTTCCCTAGCTGTTCTCTCCCAGCAGTGAGTGGGCCTTTCTTTGCCCTGATTAGTCAGCACTAGGAGAGAAGGAGGGGATTTCTGGAATTTCAAGAATATGGACTTGAATGAGGTATCTGAGGTCAAACAGCTACCTGCCTCCACCTCACCTGTGAAACAGGGCACTAGAGAGATGCCCAAGGTGGGGGCCTGGTCCAGAGGCTGGGAGTCTCCTGCAGCAGGCCCAGCCTTGACCTGCAGGGGCCACACACAGACTCCCCTCCATGGGCACGTTTCCCACCTGGCCCTCCAGTCACCCCACAGCCTAGTACAGGCAGACCTCCTTTCATTGTTTCGCTTGACTGCACTTCATAGATACTGCACTTTTGTTTTTAACAAACTAAAGGTTTGTGGCAACCCTGTATTGTCAGATGATAGCTTGAATTTTTTTAGCCATAGAGTATTTTTAAATTAAGCGGTATATATACAGATATATATTTAGACATGATGCTATTGTACACTTAATAGACGATAGGATGGTGGTGTGAATGTAACTTTTATATGCACTGGGAACAAAAAAAACTTCATGTGTTCTGCTTTACTGTGGTGTTTGCAACCACCACAGTATCTCCTAATTTAAATGCAGTAGCACAGCAGTCTTCTAACACACCTCTAACTTGAAGCAGTGGAATTTCTTGCCTGTATCGCCCCTCCCAAACCCCAGAAGCCTTATGTACCCTATGTGACAATGTCTTTCTGAACACAGGGCCCTCCAGACTGTTCACGAGATAAGTGGAGTTGGGTGGAAGAAACCTTAGGAAATGCTGTCAGTCATGGGCAGTGTGGGAAGATGACCCAGGGGAGATAGAGGTTGCCCACATATGCCAGGCCTGACAAGCCAGAGTCTGCCTGCCGCTTTGAACCAGGGGGCCCTGAGGGCCTAGTTCCCAGTTGGCACCTCAGACCAGACAGATTTTACAAATGAAATAATAAAGAGACGTGGACATGAAGTACAACCCATTCCTACAAGTCCAGGCCACAGGCTCCCAAGAGATCCAGTGTGGCCTTTCAATTTGCCTACCAATAATTATGCAGCCACAGTGCCAAGTGAAACAGCCACAGAGCTTTCACGTGACCTAGCAAGTGACAGGGCTTGCAAAAAAGCCACTTACTCCTGCGAGGGCCTGTGTTGTCCCTCAGAAGCTACAGAGACTTCTCTGCCCTGCACCACATTTAACACCAATGACGAGAGAATGCCCCTTGATCTCAGAGGCCAGAGACCTGCTCCAAGAACAGCAGCCGGCCCTGCCAAGGGGCTCTTTCCGGGTGAGGAGAGCAGTGCAGACACAGAGCTTAGCCACACACTTCCCCCAAGGGTAAATTCCAAGACCACCCATGCTGGTGGGACCTCAGGCCATGGTCACTGCCCCTCACAGACATGGGACTGCTGCTGCTGCTAAGTTGCTTCAGTTGTGTCCCACTCTGTGTGATCCCATAGATGGCAGCCCATCAGGCTCCCCCATCCCTGGGACTAGCAGGATCCCATCTCTGGTATGCTTTTCTCCTTCCTAAGAACAGCAGCCGGCCCTGCCAAGGGGCTCTTTCCGGGTGAGGAGAGCAGTGCAGACACAGAGCTTAGCCACACACTTCCCCCAAGGGTAAATTCCAAGACCACCCATGCTGGTGGGACCTCAGGCCATGGTCACTGCCCCTCACAGACATGGGACTGCTGCTGCTGCTGCTGCTAAGTTGCTTCAGTTGTGTCCCACTCTGTGTGATCCCATAGATGGCAGCCCATCAGGCTCCCCCATCCGTGGGACTAGCAGGATCCCATCTCTGGTATGCTTTTCTCCTTCCTCTCTTTCTACCCATGAGTTGTCCATGTAAAAGGCTAATTTTCCATCAACTCCAAGAGTAAGAAAGTATTTTCTCTAACAATCCATCTGACGAGACTGAGGGGCCTGCTAGAGGTCGGAGATGCAGCCCAGCTCTCGGGGGTCTGTAGTCTACCTGACTTGGAGGAACTTCCTTCGGCCTGTTTTAACAGAACTGGCTGGCAATTCCAGATAAGCGACAAGAATCACTAACAAAGAAGGTCCTCCATTCTTCTTACCCATGCCTCCTTCTCTCTAAAAAGTTAAAAGCAAGTTCAGTGAAGCTAGGACTTGAGTTACAAGTCTAAACTGTAAATCCATCAACTGACAACCCTGACAAGGGAGAGCAATGGGCTCATGGTAAATGAGATGGGCACACTGCCTCCTACTTCCTTTTATTGGAATGATTGATCTCTTTAGAAATGAAGGACTCACTGCTCACTCTCTCATCTGCTTCTCCCCCAAACCTACACAAAACCAGAGAAGAGATTCTCCTCTTGGGGGCCACTTGGGACTGTGCCCAAGGTCACACAGCTTTCACATTGTCCAAGTCAGCTGGCAACTCGTTCATCTTTTTTTCTATTCAGGGATGATTCTCTTCAAGAGATAGCATGATCTTATTTAAAAGACTGGCAAAACATACTCCATTTTAAGAAGAAAAAGTGTGCAACTAGAGATTATCATACTAAGTAAAGTAAGTCAGAAAGACAAAGACAAATACCATATGATATCACTTATACATGGAATCTGAGATATGATACAAATGAACCTATCTATGAAACAGAAATGGAATCACAAAATCACCCCCCCTGCCAAGCGGAAGGGGGTCGGGTGATGAATGACTTGGGAGGCAGAAGTTAACAGATGCAAACCATTATATTAGACTGGATAAACAATAAGGTCCTATTGTACAGCAGAGGGAACTATATTAAATATCCTATGATAAACCATAATGGAAAAAGAATATAAAAAAGAATGTGTATATAGTATGTATATGTATATATATATAATTGAATCACTTTGCTGTGCAGCAGTAATTAACATTGTAAATTAACTATATTTCAATTAACAAATAAAAAGAAAAAGTGAACAATATATATATTGGATGCTGGACAATTCCTTTTAATGCATGAAAAATTATACATGCAAATGTGTTGCCTCATATTTCGATAATATACATATTCCCAAAGCTTCAAATCATTACAAGAAGTGTGGGGAAATGGACTGGAACCATGGTCTTTGGACCCTCAAGATGAAAGAGTACTGACTCAGTGTTGGGGGTTAGGGTGGCCTTCTTGGAAGGAGGCACATCACATCCCAGGATGTGGTCCATCGTGGGGTCTCTTCCATAGTCCTGTCAAGCCAGCCCTGAGCATACTCTAATATCTGGGGAGCCCCACATCATAGGCAACTTCTAATATGGAACCACAGAGATGATCTGAGTAAACCAGAGGTGTGTCAGCTTCAGGGGCAGCAGAAGTCGGGGGCCTTCACAGCAGTAGCAAGACTCAGGTTGGCAGGGGCAACACCAGGACATCTGTTCCTACACTCATCTCAGCAACTGAGAGACTGAATCTCAAGGAGGGTGAGTGGTCCATTCACATCCATCCCTAGCATCATGAGAAACTGCTGATCTACTAAAACAATTGAATGAAACACTGAGCAGAAAAGAAGAATTTCAGAGGTATCCCTTTGTATTTTGTAAAAGTTATACTGTATTTTATGCATACATATTCACTCAGACATCAAATATCTATCACATTTATAAGGAAAACTATGGAAGGATAAATAAAGCTCAAACAAAAAGTATTTCCTTGCAAGGAGAAAGGTGAGATCCTTCAAACCCAGAAAATGAATTTGTTTTATCCCTATCTGCAAGAGAGATGTATTTAGAACTTGCATGGCATGAATGTACACTTGACTTCTTAGAATGTCAGATAGTGGACAGCAGAAATCTAATAGCAAGCACTAGGGGTTTGTGGAATCCTGCAGCTTTACTAGATAAGGCCTGGGAGACATGGGAGGTTAACTCTCTGCTTTTCTTTGAGTGGCCCACAGCATGACACGAAGGCGGCAATGGCACCCCACTCCTGTACTCTTGCCTGGAAAATCTCATGGACGGAGGAGTCTGGTGGGCTGCAGACCATGGGGTTGCTAAGAGTCAGGCATGACTGACTTCACTTTCACTTTTCACTTTCATGCACTGGAGAAGGAAATGGCAACCCACTCCAGTATTCTTGCCTGGACAATCCCAGGGACAGAGGAGCTTAGCGGGTTGCCGTCTATGAGTCGGACATGACTGAAGCAACTTAGCAGCAGCAGAGCATGACAGGGCCATGCCTCATTCAGGGTGGCAGATTGTGGCTAATGCAGAAGGAAGAGTAAGGTCTACTCTCTCCTAATCCCTGCCTTGACCACAGCCCACACACTCCCTGCTCCAAAAGAAATACCATGTGTAAACCAGCCAGCTAAACACACCTCCACAACATGGGTAGGTAAAAATGGCAGCATCAACCTCTCATTTTCAGAATTTTAATGACTTGTTTTCAACCCATGTACTCATTCTGTTACTATGAATGGCAAGGAGCTTCATCCCCCAAACAAGACGGCAGCTTCTCCCTGACTGGCTCTGTCACATCTGTGTTAAAGTTATCTTCTTCTTGGTCGGACACACAGACTGCTCAGGGGATGCAGCAGTCTATCAAGGGCAAACGAAACTTTGCTTCCAAGTTTCCAAGGGTAAAATATTTTCAAATTAGATATACCATAAAAAGGAATAGGCATGTTTTTCTTCCTTTTAAAAGCCTGTGGATCTCAGGATTCCCTCTTGAGTAGGATATCCTGTGGTCATCCTCAGGGATGGACAGCTTCCAAAAGGATCAGGTGCCACCTGTCTTTAATTGAGTGGCATTTCCCCTGTAGCCATTTAAAGTGCTCCAAGAGCAGCACAAAGCTGGAAGACCTTTTCCTTTTACCTCTGTACAATCAACAGTTCAATTCTACAAGCATTTTGACAGAATAAGAAGTATAAAGAATTACCCAGTCATAGCATTTGGATAGGTGTCCAGTAAAGATCTATTCCCTTCAAGGTATTATCTCTCCCTTCAGCATCTGTGCTCTACAAGGAACCTGAGGAAGTCACCATAACTAGAAACGGTGATGGTCATCCAAGCCTTGAGACACAACCCTCCCAGCTTGGCAAGATGACCCTCCCGGCAGGAGCTCAGCTCCCAGACCCACCAGGAACTCTCTGATGAATAACATGGCACACACTTAAAATCAGATTAAGCACACTGAAGTGAAAAGCACAATTGCCTCTTTTCTCCTGTTTGCATTTTCTTCAGGTAAAAACATATACAGGGATTAAACATTTGCTTTTCTTCATCTGAGAAACCCTGAGCCAATAATGTTGGCCAGCAAATAAACCCCCTGAGAGGTGCTACTGACACAGAGTCCTGGGGTTTAAGTCAATAGGTGTCAAACCCAAGAGAAAACATTGTTGGGGGATGGGAGACACGTCCCCTGGCTGTCCTGGTTGGCACCATCATGCCCTCTCCAGGACCAAGATGTAGGCAGGGATTTCTGGGAGGCCAAGTCGCTCCTCTCCAAGCCAACACTCTCCCGTCTGCTATCTGAGGAGGCACTGAGTCTTCAACTGGGACCAACCAGCACTCTCCAAAGACATGGAGCCATGAAAGCTGCCCCATGGAGGGAGGCCCATTCTAGACGCCGCAACCTCTGGCTATTTAAAGCGTATCCTTCCTTCGGTGTCCAACCGTTGGGCGACAGGCACACAGAGATGTGGGGCTCACAGGTACACACCCCTACTTTGGGGATCCTCCATACTTTCCAAGGTGGCTCAGGTAGAGGCCTGCCAAGATGCATTTAGCACGCCCCCTGGTGGCCCCTCGGGAGCTGACTCAGCCTTTATCTTTGGGGCCTAAGACAAGAATTAAATGACCTTAACATACAAAGGAAACAAGAAGAAAAGCCAAGGCAATCTTGGCTTTTTAGAACTGGATGTAATACTCTAAGCATGAAAGGGGCATGAAAAGGCTTTAAAGTAAGGGATTTTGAAGTGTTTTAGGAAACCAGTGGCTAATATCTCAACATTTAGTGAAAACACTTGCTTTGTATTATCAAAAGGACTTACAGTGAGTTAAATTAAAAAAGAAATTACAAGGAATTCTTTCACAGGCCTACAGGTGGGCAAAAAAAGGATATGTGGCCAGAGTGGTTTCACAGACTCAGTTCTAAAGAGCTCATAGCTCAGAGACTTAAAAGCCAATTTTCACACACTTGAGGCTACTTCAATTACAGAAAAAAATCTTAGCAATGACTTAGAAGGTCGATTTCTAAAATAACCATATGCAGCAGGGGCAAAGTTGCTGAAAAGATGTATATTTAAAGTCAATTCTGCTATAAGGCTTCCTGTCTCAGGCAGCCTTGCCACTGTGAATAAATCTGGCACCTTTAGGATGTGACAAGCCACGCACACGTGCCTGCTTCAGACGGACATGCCACTCTCCTTCTCCACAAGGGAGAACAGACAAGTCAGCTTTCCCACGGAAAAGGGGAAAGCTAGCCTTTCCTAGGGCTAGGGGCCTCCACACAGGACCCAGGCTGAGACCCACAAGAGGCCAGCCTCCATAATACAATGGTTTCCATCCACTGCCACCCTGAATGCCAAGGCCTAAGGTGAAGCTCTACTTCCAGTTTTCTTCCCACCAGTCCAGGGTTTTTGAAAGCCTGCCCTCCTGACCAGACTCAAACTTTTGCATGGTCTGTGGTATTAAATTCCTTACAGACCCAATATGATCACACTAATAATTTAAGGTATCCTTCTTCGCACCAATTAGGAAGTCATTAATTATTAAATACAGAAATGTCAATATTTTTGTCCATCATTGAATATCCTTTCAATATGATAGGCTTCAGAAGAAGTGCAGACTGGGAACTGGCTTACTTCTGTTCCCATCACAGTCCATACTAATGGAACACTTAGACACACAATAATGCTGGCACACTGCTCCCATTTATGGGGAGAAATTTCCCCAGAACTCTGTGTGCCATGCAGGTTAAGTCCTAGCCTCTGCACTCTCTCAACTCTCTTCAGGTGTTAAACTAGCCTTGGAGGCTGGCGGGTCACACAGCTGCTACAGGAAAAGCAGGGAGGGCCCCAGAGAAGCTGTCACCCCTTTCTCCAGAGTAGACTGCTCCCAAGCCCATCATGGTGGGGAGTCCTGGAGGAGGTGGTGATGGAGAGCTAGAAGACCTGCAGATTTTCCTGAAGCAATCAGGGCCTGTGAAGATCTAGGCCACACTGTCTACCTTTTCTGAACACATCATCTGCCATCTCAAATATAATGTCTTTTAATTCTTCTCATCTCATGGCTCACTTTCAGTTATAAAGATAAAGCCAGGCAATAGCCACGGAAGTGTCATGCGTGACTTTCCCCTGGATGCTTGTGATATGGATGGAGTGGTTCCCGGATCTGTGAGGATCTAACAAGTTTCCCTTCAGCCTCTCTTGAATCTACTCATTCTCAAGCCAAGAGATAAAAATAAAAACCGTTTTCACCTGTGTAAGGTTGGTGAGTTCACAGAGCAAAGACAAATCTTTTTTGTAGCAAAGATTCTCAAAGGGCTGCAATAGCTGCACTGGAGGAGGGTGCACTTGGGCGGTTGTGTCCAATGAAGGAAAGTTTTTGTTAATGATGACATCACTGACATCTCCCGAATTTAAAGGAGCACTTAAAGCACAGTAAATGCGATTTTACCCCCTCCAGTGAAAAGATACCAGGGAAGGCCTCCAGGTTCACAGCCAAATTGCATTAGCCGTTCGCCCACTGTCCAACCAGACCCAGAGGAACGAGCAAGCGGCGCACCGGCCGCGATGGCCCACGCAGCCACGGCCCGGGCACCCGGCCGGCGGCCTCACGCGATGCTGCCGTGCCGTGCTCGGGTGTCCGCCGGCGCCCCGGGACCAGCCTCCATAATACAATGGTTTCCATCCACTGCCACCCTGAATGCCAAGGCCTAAGGTGAAGCTCTACTTCCAGTTTTCTTCCCACCAGTCCAGGGTTTTTGAAAGCCTGCCCTCCTGACCAGACTCAAACTTTTGCATGGTCTGTGGTATTAAATTCCTTACAGACCCAATATGATCACACTAATAATTTAAGGTATCCTTCTTCGCACCAATTAGGAAGTCATTAATTATTAAATACAGAAATGTCAATATTTTTGTCCATCATTGAATATCCTTTCAATATGATAGGCTTCAGAAGAAGTGCAGACTGGGAACTGGCTTACTTCTGTTCCCATCACAGTCCATACTAATGGAACACTTAGACACACAATAATGCTGGCACACTGCTCCCATTTATGGGGAGAAATTTCCCCAGAACTCTGTGTGCCATGCAGGTTAAGTCCTAGCCTCTGCACTCTCTCAACTCTCTTCAGGTGTTAAACTAGCCTTGGAGGCTGGCGGGTCACACAGCTGCTACAGGAAAAGCAGGGAGGGCCCCAGAGAAGCTGTCACCCCTTTCTCCAGAGTAGACTGCTCCCAAGCCCATCATGGTGGGGAGTCCTGGAGGAGGTGGTGATGGAGAGCTAGAAGACCTGCAGATTTTCCTGAAGCAATCAGGGCCTGTGAAGATCTAGGCCACACTGTCTACCTTTTCTGAACACATCATCTGCCATCTCAAATATAATGTCTTTTAATTCTTCTCATCTCATGGCTCACTTTCAGTTATAAAGATAAAGCCAGGCAATAGCCACGGAAGTGTCATGCGTGACTTTCCCCTGGATGCTTGTGATATGGATGGAGTGGTTCCCGGATCTGTGAGGATCTAACAAGTTTCCCTTCAGCCTCTCTTGAATCTACTCATTCTCAAGCCAAGAGATAAAAATAAAAACCGTTTTCACCTGTGTAAGGTTGGTGAGTTCACAGGCAAAGACAAATCTTTTTTGTAGCAAAGATTCTCAAAGGGCTGCAATAGCTGCACTGGAGGAGGGTGCACTTGGGCGGTTGTGTCCAATGAAGGAAAGTTTTTGTTAATGATGACATCACTGACATCTCCCGAATTTAAAGGAGCACTTAAAGCACAGTAAATGCGATTTTACCCCCTCCAGTGAAAAGATACCAGGGAAGGCCTCCAGGTTCACAGCCAAATTGCATTAGCCGTTCGCCCACTGTCCAACCAGACCCAGAGGAACGAGCAAGCGGCGCACCGGCCGCGATGGCCCACGCAGCCACGGCCCGGGCACCCGGCCGGCGGCCTCACGCGATGCTGCCGTGCCGTGCTCGGGTGTCCGCCGGCGCCCCGGGACCCCAATGCGCCCAACGGACAGAGGAGCCGGTGTCCCCGAGCCCGTCATCACGTTCCAGTGCAGACGGCTCCGGGGCCCGAAGGAGACACCGTCCGCGACCCAGCGGGAGCGCCGCACCCTGCCCGGAGACGCGCGCCGCGTCGGGCCAGGGCCGGTGGCCGAGGGGCCCGCGGGGTCCAGAGCCTAGCCCGCAATGCAGACGCGCCGGCGAGCCCCGCGCTGTGCCCGCGACCCCCGCGCCCCAGACCCGGGGCCGCTCGGCCTCTGCGCCCACCTGCTCCGTCACGAAGCTGCGGAGGCACCCAACGCAGCACTGGGACGGATAGCGCACCTGCCGGGCCCGCGGCCCCGGCCCCACAGCCGCCGGCAGCACCGCGGCCAGCGCCGTCTCACCTGCCGCGCCGCTCCGCTCTGTCAGCCCGCAGCGCCGCAGTAGCTGCTACCCGACTTCCATTTTCTCTGGCTTTAAGGAAAACCGAATCAGCTGTTTCTCGCGCTCCGGCTCCGCGGCCCCCTCCCCAGATGCCGCTCGCGGTCCGGGGGCCTCTCCTCCCCTGCCTCCTCCCGCGCTCTGCTCCGCCCCTCGCGCCCCTCCGCTCCGCCCGCGGTCGCGCGCTGCGCCCGCCTCTCCGCTCCGCCCGCGGCCGCGCGCGCCCCCTGACGTCACCGGCCTCTGCCGCGCCTCTCC
>SJYC01011534.1:0-10265 GCA_006408675.1 Madoqua kirkii | reverse complement strand
TCCGAGGGCGCGTGCTCGCAGCAGCCACCCGCGGCTAGACCCGGTCTCCGGGGAGAGCACCGGACACCTCTCGCGGGTGTTCCGGCGCCCGCCTTCCCAGGCGCCTGCGCTCGCTCTTCCAGGTGCCCCGCGGTACCTGCCTCAGAAACTGCAAAAGACACTGCTGAAATAACCTGCCTTTGCCCGTCTGCCTGCCTCGCACTGTTTGCGCCCACCTCTTTTCTTGCTTTCTGCTCACACTTTCTTTCTCAGGATCTCAAACTTTCTCCCATCCATCCTGTCTCGGCTCTTCTGCCAAGCCGTGCTTTGGGGCCAGTGCATCGCATTTCATCTGAAGTTGCTCCCTTAGCGTCTTAAACCGAAATTCTGACTTTTCTCCCTTTCTTACCTTCCTCTTAAAAGTATTTTCACACCACGACTTGGAACTGTTCCTTTCTCTGATGCCAAAGCGGGACCACAGCTTACTGCCCACTTTCGTATCACCCTCTCAATGTAGCTACGCCCGTTTCTTCCAAATAATACCATATGTTAAAGGTTACTAGTACTAGAGACATTACTTTGACGACAAAGGTCCTGGTTTTTCCAGTATTCACGTTCAAGATGTGAGAGTTGGATCATAAAGAAGGCCAAAGAATTGATGCTTTGGAACCATGGTGTTGGAGAAGACTCTTGAGAGTCCTTTGGATTGCAAGGAGATCAAACCAGTCAATCCCAAGGAATCCTGAATATGCCTTAGAAGGACTGAGGCTGAAACTGAAGCTTCAATATTTTGGCCACCTGATGCAAAGAGCTGACTCATTGGAAAAGACCCTGATGCTGCGAAAGATTGAAGGCGGGAGCAGGGGCTGACAGAGGATGAGATGTTTGGATAACATCACCGACTCAGTGGAGGTGAGTTTGAGCAAACCCCAGGAGATAGTGAAGGACAGGGAAACCTGGCATGTAGCAGTCCATGGGGTCGCAGACTCAACCTCGACTCAGCAACTGAAGGACAAGAAGTACCATTCTCATGAATTTCTTAACAATCCTTTCACTCATAGTTTATAATTTCTTGCTTGCTTTTAAATGTTATATATATGCTCATTTGCAGCAGACTCCATGGACTGTAGCCCATCAGGTTCCTCTGCCCATAGAATTTTACAGGCAAGAGTACTGGAGTGGGTTGCCATTTCCTACACCAGGGAGGTGTACTATGCTGCTGCTGCTAAGTCGCTTCAGTCTGTGCGACCCCATAGATGGCAGCCCACCAGGCTCCCCCATCCCTGGGATTCTCCAGGCAAGAATACTGGAGTGGGTTGCCATTTCCTTCTCCAATGCATGAAAGAGAAAAGTGAAAGCGCAGTCACTCGGTCATGTCCGACTTTTAGAGACCCCATGGACTGCAGCCTACTAGGCTCCTCCATCCATGTATTTTCCAGGCAAGAGTACTGGAGTGGGTGCCATTGCCTTCTCCGAGGTGTACTATACCAGGGAATTATATATACACCATATATGTATATATGTGAATTACTAAATATATATCACTTTAGTCATTTATTTGACTTATTAAATACAGTAAAATGGATCTTTTGGATATACAGCCCTGTAAGTTTGGATTACTGTAACCACCATCACAATTAAGATACATAGCCACAAGAACTCCCACTTGTTGCTGTTTTATAGCCACACTCTTCCCAAATCCTAATATGTTCAGACATATGGCAACCACTCATATATTCTGCATTGTCTCCATTGCTGCAGCTTGTCCTTTCAAGAATGTTATACACACAGAATTATGCAACATGCAGCATTTTATAACTGACTTTATTCATTCATCATCATGCCTTTGAGATTCACCCACGTTTATCAGTAGTTCTTTTTATTATTGGGTATTATTGTTCAGTTGCTAAGTTGTGTCTGACTCTTTGTAACCCCACAGACTGTAGCATGCCAGACTCTTCTGTCCTCCACTATCTCCCTGAGATTGCTCAAATTCATGTCCACTGAGTCAGTGATGCTATCTAACCATCTCATCCTCTGCTGCCTCCTTTTTCTTTTGCTTTCAACCTTTCTCAGCATCAAGGTCTTTTCCAATGAGTTGACTCTTCACATCACATGGCCAAAGTATTGTAGCTTCAGCTTCAGCATCAGTCCTTCCAAAGAATATTCACAGTTGATTTCCTTTAGGATTGACTGGTAGATCTCCTTGCTGTCCAAGGGACTCTCCAGAGCATTCTCCAGCACCACAATTCTAAAGCATTAATTCTTTGGCACTCAGCCTTCTTTATGGACCAAGTCTCACTTCCATACATGACTACTGAAAAAAACATAGCTTTGACTATGCAGACCTTTGTCAGCAAAGTGACGTCTCTGCTTTTTAAAATGCTGTGTAAGTTTGTCATAGCTTTTCTTCTAAGGAGCAAGTGTCTTTTAATTTTATGGCTACAGTCACCTTCTGCATTTGTATGTTTTTTGGTTTATTCATCCACTGAAGGTTTTCAGTTTGGAGTGACTGTAAATAGGTGTTCTATTGATACAAAGAGCTGCATGCAGAGTTTTCCGTGGTTCTCAAATTAGTTGGGTAAATATCTTGGAGTACTAATGCTAGGTCTTTTGGTAAACTTGCTTATCATTATAGGAACCCTAAAAACAATTTTCCAGAGTATTTATACCATTTCTATAACCACCAGCAATATATGAGAGTCCCACTTACCTGCATTCTTGTCAACACTTGATATTTACTGTATATTAGGCATTCTCATAGGTGTAAAGAAATTTAATTGTTGCTTTAATTTTCAGTTCCCTAATGAAAAATAATGTGTGGCATTGCTTCGCTTGCTTATTTACTACTGGTTTATCTTCTTTGGTGATATGTTTGTTCATATCTTTTGCCAATTTTTAAATTATCTTTTCTTATTATTGAGTTTTAAGAGTTCTTTGCATATATTGGATAAAAGTAATTTGGTGGTGCAAGTGGTAAAGAACCGGCCTGCCAGTGCAGGAGACTAGAGACGCAGGTTCGATCCCTGGATGGGAAAGATCTCCTGGAGAAGGGCATGGCAATCCATTCCAGTATACTTGACTGGAGAATCCTATGGACAGAGGATCCTCACAGGCTAAGGTCCACGTGATATGCTTAGTAAGTCAGCTGTTTCTGACTCTTTGAGATTCCATAGACTGTAGCCCGCCAGATTCTTCCATCCATAGGAATTCTCCAGGCAAAAATACTGAAGTGGCTTGCCATGCCCTCCTCCAGGGGATCTTCCTAATCCAGAGATCGAACCCAGGTCTCCCGCATTATGCCATCTGAGCCACCAGAGAAGCCCATAGGGTCACAAAATGTCAAATACAACTAAAGTGACTTAGCATGCATGCCAATATAGAGCTTGTTGGATTTTTTCTTTCTTATTTTCCATTTAATGCCATAAATTTTTCTCTAAGCACAGCTTTTCTGTATACAACAAATTGTGATAAATTGTATTTCCAGTTTTGTTTAATTCAATAAATTTTAATTAAACTTGAGAATTCCTCTTTGAGCAAATGTTTTTAGAAATGTATTGTTTAGTTTCCAAATAATTAGAGATTTTCAGCTACTTTTCTGTTTCTGATTTCTAGGTTAATTCACTTGTGGTCTAAGAACATACTATGTATGATTTCTCCTTTTCTATAATTTGATAAGGTGTGTTTTATGGCCCACAATGAGAATGCATATTATGCTGTCCTTGGATAGATATTTGTAAATGTCAGTTAGATAAAGGTGATTGATTCATGTTGTTCAGGCCAACAATGTCCCTATTTATTTTCTGCCTATTTGAGCTATCAAGTTTTGAAAGAGAACTTTTGAAATCTCTAATTGTAGTAGTAGGGTAGTCCATTTCCTTTATCAGGTTTATCAGTTTTTGCCTCACGTATTTTGATGCTTTGTTGTTAGGTACAAACACAGGTAGGATTATTTTGTCTTCTTGGAGAATGGACCTCTTTGTGATTGTGTAGTTTCCCTCCCTTTTATTCCTAATAATGTCACCTCAAGCTGTTTTGTCTGAAATTAATTTAGCTACTCTATTTTTTGATTAGGGCTGGCATGGTCTATCTTTCTTCACACCTTAACATTTAACCAAACAGATTTTGGTTTAATGTGGGCTTCTTATAGACACAGTAAAGTGGTATCTTGTTTTATTATCCATTTTGGCAACATTTGTCTTTTAATTCATGTGCTAAACTATTCATATTTAACATGGTTATTGACAAATTTGAATTAATATAAACCATGTTTGTAACAATTTTTTACTTGTTGCCTGTAGATTACTTTTCTACCCTCTTCAGTTTTCATTGAACATTTTATATGATTCCAGTTTATCTGTTCTCTTAGAGTATCTAGTATACCTCTTTGAAGAATTTTTAGTTATTTTTCTAGTTGTTTTTCACTAATTTATGTACACTTTCCAATAATACCATTCAGTGTCACATGTAGTATCGACATCTTATAACCTCGTGTTCCCAATCCCCGCCTCCTCATTCCTTGTGATGTTGTCATTCACTCACTTAACCATGTGTGCAGTTTCCTCTACTTCTAATATTGCTGTAAACAAACAACTATCTTTTAGATCATTCAAGAATAAAATTAAAAATTTTATTCTACTTTCATTAATTCTTTCTCCAGTACTCTTGCCATCTTTTTGTAGATCCAAGTTTCTGACTTGTTTCATCTTCCTTCTGTCTGAAAAAAATCTTTTAGCATTTCCTGAAGGATAGATCTGTTGTTGAATAGTCTCAACTTCTATTTGCCTAAGAAAGTCTTAAATGTCTTCTTCCCTTTTTAATTGAAGTATAGTTGACTTATAGTGTTATATTAGGTTCAGGTTATTTATTTATTTTGACTGCTAGGTCTTCATTCCCGCGCAGGCTTTCCTCTTCTTGTGGAGCAGTCTACTCTCTGGTTGTGTGCGAGCTTCTCATTGTGGTGGCTTCTCTTGTTGAGGGGCACAGAAGCTTCAATAGGTGCAGCATGTGACCTCAGTATTTGCAACTCTGGGTCTCTAGAGCAGAGGCTCATAGTTGAGACTGCAGGCTTAGCTGTTCCACAGCATGTGAGATCTTCCCAGATCAGGGATTGAACCTTTGTCTCTTGCATTAACTGGTGGATTGTTTAGAACTGAGCCACAAGGGAAGACCTAGGTTCAGGTTTGAAACATAGTGATTCAGTACTTTAACAGATTATATAACATACAAAGTTATTACAGATTATTGACTATATTCCCTGTGCTGTATGTTACATCCTTATAACTTACTTATTTTCTAACTGGTAGTCATAATGACTTCTTAATCCCCTTCGTCTATTTTATTCCTCTCCACTCATCTCTGTTTTGGTAACCACTAGTTCATTCACAGCATCTGTGAGTCTATTTCTGTTTTGTTGTGTTTGATCACTTATTTTATTTCATTTTTTAGAGTTCACATATAAAGGAAAACATACAGTATTTGTCTTTCTCTGTCTGATTTATTTCACCAAGTATAATACCTTATAGGTCCATCTGTATTGTTGTAAATGTTAAGATCTCATTCTTTGTGTTATATATAATGGAATATTACTTGACCATAAAAAGAATGTGTATGTATCTCACATCTTCTTTATCTATTCATCTGTCAATGGACACTTAGGTTGTTTCCATATCTTGGTGGTTGTAAATAATGCTGCTGTATACATTGGGGTGCATGTATCTTTTTGAATGAGTGTTTTTGTTTTCTTCAGATAGACACCCAAGAGTGGAATTGCTGGATAGTATGGGTAGTTAAGTTGAGTCACTCAGTCATGTCCAACTCTTTGCAACCCCATGGACTGCAGTACACCAGGCTTACCTGTCCATCACCAACTCCAGGAGTTTGCTCAAATTCATGTCCATTGAGTCAGTGATGGCATCTGACCATCTAATCCTCTGTCATCCCCTTCTTCTCCTGCTTTCAGTCTTTCCCAACATCAGAGTCTTTTCCAATGAGTCAATTCTTTGCATCAGGTGGTTGAAGTATTGGAGTTTCAGCTTCAGCATCAGTCCTTCCAATGAATGTTCAAGACTGATTTCCTTGTGGATTGACTGGTTTGATCTCCTTGCAGTCCACAGGACTCTCAGGAGCCTTCTCCAACAGCACAATTCGAAAGCATCAATTCTCAGCTGTCTTTATAGTCCAACTCTCACATCCATACATGACTACTGGAAAAACCATAGCTTTGACTAGACAGACCTTTGTCAGGAAAGTAATGTCGCTGCTTTTCAAAATGCTGTCTAGGTTGGTCATAGCTTTTCTTCCAAGGAGCAAGTGTCTTTTAATTTCATGGCTGCAGTCAGCATCTGCAGTGATTTTGGAGCCCAAGAAAATAAAATCTCTCACTGTTTCCATTGTTTCCCCATCTATTTTCCATGAAGTAATGGAACTGGATGCCATGATCTTTGTTTTTTAAGTGTTCAGTTTCAAGCCAACTTTTTCACTCTCCTCTTTCACTTTCATCAAGAGGATCTTTAGTTCTTCCTTGCTTTCTGCCATAAGGGTGGTGTCATCTGCATATCTGAGATTATTGATATTTCTCCTGGCAATCTTGATTCCAGCTTGTGCTTCATCCAGCCTGGTGTTTTGCATGATGTATAGTATGGTATGTTATGGTAGTTATAGTCTTAATTTTTAATGAACCTCCATACTGTTCTCCACAGGGACTACACCAATTTATATTCCCACCAACAGTGTACTAGGATTCCCTTTCTTCACATCCTTGTCAACATATGTTATTTCTTGTCTTTTTGATGATAGCCATTCTGACAGGTGTAGTGTGATCTTCTTCACTTTTGAAGGATAATTTTTCTGGATACAGAATTCTAGATTGGTTGTTTTGTCTTTCAACCCAAAATCATTTCACTCAATTCTCTTCTTCTTGCTTGCATGATTTATGAGAAGACTGCTGTAATTGTTATCCCTTTCCCTCTATGAGTAATCCCTACCCCTCAACCCCATGGTCTGATTTCTTTCAAGATTTTGGTATTTTGGAATTTGACTATGATGTGTCTAGGTATAGTTTTGTGTTGTATGGTATTTTTTTTAATCCTTTTTATTGTTCTTTGAGCTGCTTGGGTCTATGGTTTGCTGTCATTAGTTTTGTAAAATTCTCTGGTGTTATTAAGCTATTTATTTTGCTCTTTTTTTTTCTACTTTGGTTTTCCAGTTACACACATGTTATGATTTTACAGTTATCTCACATTTCTTGGATGTTCCATACTTATTTTTTCATTTATGACTAGACAGACCTTTGTCAGGAAAGTAATGTCGCTGCTTTTCAAAATGCTGTCTAGGTTGGTCATAGCTTTTCTTCCAAGGAGCAAGTGTCTTTTAATTTCATGGCTGCAGTCAGCATCTGCAGTGATTTTGGAGCCCAAGAAAATAAAATCTCTCACTGTTTCCATTGTTTCCCCATCTATTTTCCATGAAGTAATGGAACTGGATGCCATGATCTTTGTTTTTTAAGTGTTCAGTTTCAAGCCAACTTTTTCACTCTCCTCTTTCACTTTCATCAAGAGGATCTTTAGTTCTTCCTTGCTTTCTGCCATAAGGGTGGTGTCATCTGCATATCTGAGATTATTGATATTTCTCCTGGCAATCTTGATTCCAGCTTGTGCTTCATCCAGCCTGGTGTTTTGCATGATGTATAGTATGGTATGTTATGGTAGTTATAGTCTTAATTTTTAATGAACCTCCATACTGTTCTCCACAGGGACTACACCAATTTATATTCCCACCAACAGTGTACTAGGATTCCCTTTCTTCACATCCTTGTCAACATATGTTATTTCTTGTCTTTTTGATGATAGCCATTCTGACAGGTGTAGTGTGATCTTCTTCACTTTTGAAGGATAATTTTTCTGGATACAGAATTCTAGATTGGTTGTTTTGTCTTTCAACCCAAAATCATTTCATTCAATTCTCTTCTTCTTGCTTGCATGATTTATGAGAAGACTGCTGTAATTGTTATCCCTTTCCCTCTATGAGTAATCCCTACCCCTCAACCCCATGGTCTGATTTCTTTCAAGATTTTGGTATTTTGGAATTTGACTATGATGTGTCTAGGTATAGTTTTGTGTTGTATGGTATTTTTTTTAATCCTTTTTATTGTTCTTTGAGCTGCTTGGGTCTATGGTTTGCTGTCATTAGTTTTGTAAAATTCTCTGGTGTTATTAAGCTATTTATTTTGCTCTTTTTTTTTCTACTTTGGTTTTCCAGTTACACACATGTTATGATTTTACAGTTATCTCACATTTCTTGGATGTTCCATACTTATTTTTTCATTTATTTTTTTTTCTTTTTGCTTCTAGTTGCTGTTGATTTTTACTCAGACTCACTGATTTTTTTCTCAGCTATGTCAATTGTACTGATGAACCCATCAAAGATATTCATCATTTCTGTTATAGTGAATGTTTAATTACTGACATGCTCTGTTGTTTTTTCTTAGACTATCCATCTCACTGTTTATATTCTCCATGTAGTCTTGCAAATTGTGTATTTTTTATTACAGCCTATGTCAGTCGGGGTTCCTAAAAAATACATGTGGCTGAATAGGGGTTCAACAAATCAGCTAATCAATTTTGGAGTCTGGTAAGTATAAGTCAATAGTGTAGTAGTGTAGACAGGTAGGCCGGAACACTTCATTAGAAGTTGATGCTGCACTCTTGAGACGTACTTCCTTTCTCCTAAGAGAAACCTTGGTTTTGTTCCTAAGGCTTTTTAATTGGTTTGAGGGGGCCCACCCACATTATCAAGGCAAATGTCCTTGATGTAAAGTCAACTGATTATAAATATTAGTTACATCTACAAAATATGCTCACAGCAACACCTATATTAGTGTCTAATTAAATATGGGTTTCCCAGGTGACACTAGTGATAAGGAACCTGCCTGCCGGTACAGGAGACATAAGTGATGTGGGTTCAATCCCTGGGTTGGGAAGATCCCCTGGAGGAGGGCATGGCAGCCCACTCCAATATTCTTGCCTGGAGAATCCCAGGGACAGAGGAGCCTAGTGGGCTACTGTCTGTAGGGCTGCAAAGAATCTGACATGACTCAAGCTACTTAGCATGCACATAGCCTAGTCAACGTGACATATAAAACTAACCATATCAAGTTCTACTGCTTCATTTATCCTTCAGACTGTGCTTTTCTCCTGTTTTATCATGCCTTGTAAATTTTTGCTGAAATCCAGACATATGGTATTGGGTAATGGAACCTGAGGTAAATAGTCTTCTAGAGTGAGGATTGACATTATTATGGCTAGGATTGGGGCATTGTTTTATGTTTATTGTACATGCCCGAGACTTCAAACTCCTCTATTAACTTAATTTTGTCTCCTCTCTTAATTTTGAGCCCTCCTAAATAGCCTTTTTAATTGAATATGGGTTTCCTGGTGGCACTAGCAGTAAAGAACCCACCTGCTAGTACAGGAGACATAAGAGATATGAGTTCTTAGTAAGTTGGATTTCTCAGAGTTTTATTAAAGATTTTAGCATATTTGTTCCTTGTATTTGATCTGTAATTTTCTGTTTGCAATTTCTTTGTCTGGTTTGGTTTTAAGATTATAGTCGTCTTATAAAATGAGATAAAAAATATTTCCATTTTGTCTACTTTTTGTGTAAGATTGTTGTTATATATCCCTTAAGTAAGCATTCAATGTCTGTAACAGATATATGCAGACTTTATATTTCTTGTTTGTGTAATTTTTTAGTTTACGAAGAATTTCATCTCAGTTGTTGAATTTTGTAAAAAAGAAAATTCCATAATATTTCCTTACTATCGTTTTTATGTCCATAGTATCTGCATCTGTAATGATGTCTCTTTCCTTATTGATAAAGATAATTTTTGCTTTCTCTCTTTTTCAGTCTTGACCTATCTTGCTGAAGTTGCAGTTTGACAAGTCTTTTCAGAGGATTAGCTTTTTCCACTGTTTGTAAATTTTCTATTTTATTGACTTTCTATCATTACTTTTCCTTCATCTACCCAATTTAGATTTTAGTTATTCAGTTTTTGTAGTTTGCACATTGTATAATATAAATGTTTATACATATTTTTTCTTAGTTCAACCTTAGCTGCAATTCCTGCATTTAAATATGTTATACTTTTATTATCATTCACTATAACTTCTATTGTGATTTCAATTTAAACAGAAGAATTACTTGAGTTCTCATATACTTCATACTCAGTTTCCTCTATTATTAATATCTCAGATTAATATGGTTCATTTGTTACAATTAACAAACTG
>SJYC01011533.1:0-26279 GCA_006408675.1 Madoqua kirkii | reverse complement strand
AACCCACGTCTCCTGCATTGGAGGCAGACACTTTAACCTCTGAGCCACCAGGGAAGCCCAATTACTTCATGGCAAATACATGAGGGAACAATGGAAACAGTGAGAGATTTTATTTTGGGGGGCTCAAAGATCCCTGCAGATGGTGGACAGCAACAACGAAATTAAAAGACACTTGATCCTTGGAAGGAAAGCTATGATCAACCTAGACAGTATATTAAAAAGCCAGGACATTAGTTTGCCAACAAGGCCCATCTAGTCAAAGCTGTTTTTTTCCAGTAGACATGTATGGAAGTGAGATTTTGACTATAAGAAAGCTGAGTGCCAAAGAATTGATTCTTTTGAACTGTGGTGTTGGAGAAGACTCTTGAGAGTCCCTTGGACTGCAAGGAGATCCAGTCCATCCTAAAGGAGATCAGTCCTGGGTGTTCATTGGAAGGGACTGATGCTGAAGCTGAAACCCCAATACTCTGGCCACCTTGTGCGAAGAACTGACTCATTGGAAAAGACCCTACTGCTGATAAAGATTGAAGGCAGGAGGAGAAGGGGACGACAGAGGATGAGACTGTTGGATGGCATCACTGACTCCATGGACGTGAGTTTGAGTGAACTACGGGAGTTGGTAATGGACAGGGAAGCCTTGCATGCTGCAGTCCGTAGGAACACAAAGAATCAGACAGGACTGAGCCACTGAACTGAACTGACAGAGAATCTGTAATAAGTTGACCCTACTCTTTAGATTCACCAACTCATACTATCTCACAGTTTTAAATGCAAAGATCATTCCAAAGTGGCCTTTTATAATATGTCTGAATCCTATTTGCACTTATCATTTTCAAGGGAATTCAGATTCATCCAATCAGAAAAGAAAAAATAGTAACTGCCTTATGGCTCCTTCTCAAAAATTTCTAGTGTTCAGATCAAAAACATAACATTTTTTTCTCAGAAATTATAATTTTTAAGAGGTGAAGGTTAGACATTTTATTTATGGCATATTCATTCCAAAGAGTATTCTTAAGAATGCCCTTTCTGGAAAGATGTTAGGTCTGAGAAATGAAGAACTTGAAATCTCACAAGAAAGCATTTTTTAAACTAGCGATAAAAGAGCTTTCTATGTTTCAAGGTCATTTCACTGTGGAAGGAAATTGATAGAGTCTAATTAGAGTAGAAATGCTATAAAGTCTGCTCAGTAGAGACACACTTATCTAGCACTGATAGCAGGAAAGAGTCAGAGGAAGTATATACAATTTTGTCTTATTGATTTACATTTTGTATCACTCAGTGTGTTACATGTATGTTCATAACACCTACAATGTTTTGCTCTTAACAGTGATTAAAGTATAAATTTTCTGCTTAGTTACTCCTTATGAGTATTTTAACAAACACTGAATTGTAGATTTAATTCTGTATAAACTGCTCCACTTACAAAATTCGAAAACATTTACTCAGAAACTGTTATATGAAGAACAGTTGGCCCTAAAGATGTATAGGACATGTATCTTGGGTTTGAAGTGCTTATAATTATAAATAATTATGCATCAATATTTTTCTTTTCTTGGAAAGAGAAAAAAATTAATTTACTGTGTTTGTACCTGTCTTCTAAATGGGATGGTATATAATTCATGTTAGTGTTTATACATATTATATAAATAACCATTGGAATAGGGGGAAATTTTATAATTTTAAAGCCTCTTCAAAGTTTGTGTGTGACTAAATATTGAGAACCTGGGATATACATATTGTTTAGGCATCTTAATATCTGTTTTTGAATGTCCAAAAGTGTAGCAAGCATAATGAATGATGCATTTTCAAACCTATTCTTGTTCAGTTCAGTTTAGTTCACTCAGCCATGTTCCACTCTTTGTGACCCCATGAATCGCAGCACGCCAGGCCTCCCTGTCCATCACCAACTCCTGGAGTTCACTCAAACTCATGTCCATCAAGTCGGTGATGCCATCCAGCCATCTCATCCTCTGGCAGCTCCTTCTCCCCCTGTCCCCAATCCTTCCCAGTATTAAGGTCTTTCCAATGAGTCAACTCTTCGCATGAGGTGGCCAAAGTATTGGAGTTTCAGCTTCAACATCAGTCCCTCCAATGAACATGCAGGACTACTTTCCTTAAGATGGACTGGTTGGATCTTCTTGCAGTCCAAGGGACTCTCAGAGTCTTCTCCAATACCATAGTTCAAAAACGTCAATTTTTCAGCGCTCAGTTTTACCATCCAACTCTCACATCCATACATATCTATTCTTGTTAAAGAAGTAATATTTTGATCTTGTGGATTTTGCTAATAAACAATATTTTGTTCTTAGAAGAATAGCAGTAGAGTTGAATTCCCTGCTTTAAATCTATGATGTCTGGTACAACACCTGTCTCATATTTCTCATTTCATTGATTGACCCAGCTGTCTTTAACTGATGAGTAGAGAGGGGAAAAAAATTACATAGGTCTTTAAAATGCTCTGTCTCTACCCCTAAAAGAACCAGTGAAACTAATTCTTCCTAAAACCAGAAAATCATCATAGGCATGGACAAATTGGGGTCATTCAGCCTAAAGATGGAGCAAGGAATTCTTTCTATTCTTGTCACATTCTGTTTGCTTTGTCTCTCGTAAGAAAAAAAAGCAACAAAAATTTCCCTATAGCATGTTCTGCATGTCCCTTTTACAGACAGGAGGAGAATCAACTTCATTCAACATCAGTATAATTTATCAGAGGGCCTCTGGTTCTATGCATGGAAATACTAAATTACATTAAATTCAAAAGCACCTCACTCAAGATCTGTCAGATTTACTGCCCATCCATTAATCCCACTAGACTTCATTGTGTTGTTTTATCTTCTAATAATGTTTTTATGAGATTGCTATTGCAAACTAGCTTTTTACTGAGCTACGTGTGTATGGGAGGCAGATTTATTGTTCCTTACAGCTCATGTTAATATTGGTTTAGACTCTTACTCCATGACCCTTTAAAGTTAGAGGTGGCCTTCCAGGAAAAAAGAAAGTAGGTGACTTTGTAAACTGATCTGAAATCTTGGCAAGTCAGGAGCCTGCAAGTGTTGGGACACTTTATGAGGCATTTGTTGCCTACAGTAGCCTTTCAGTTCAAAAGCATGTTCTCTTAATGCCATTTCCCAGTTCAAATGGACCTTCAGCTGATCCAGCATATAACTGCAGCAGAAGCTTTAAAAATATACTGTAGAGGTTAAAAATGAGGGTTCTGGAGACAGATCATCTAGCTTGAAAACTTGCACTTACAGTTGTGTGATATTGAGTAAATTACTTGACTGCTGTTTTCTATATTTAGAGACAATCATAACTCCAAGTTTATAAGTTAAGAATTATGTAAGTTTATACATGCTTCACACTTTTAATAGTACTGAATACACCAAGCAGTCAATACTTGCTTATTTCTGCTATTGTAAATCTGTAAGAAGCCACATTAAAAATAAATAAATAAACTTCACCATAGTACAAATGAGCAAACAGACTAAAGTGTAAAATAACTGATGTGTGTTCTGGCCATTAGAATCCACCTTTAGGAAATGTAAATTGGTGCACCCACTATGGAAAACAGAATAGACGTTTCTTAAATAACAAAAAATAGAGTTGTCATATAATTCAGCAATCTCACGTATAGCCTAGATATATATTCAGAGAAAGCTCTAATTTGCAAGAGTACATGCACCCCCAATGCTCACAGCAGCACTGTTTACAATATTCAAGACATAAAAGCAACCTAAATGTCATCGACAGTTGGATGGATAAAAATGTGAGTCACACACACACACACACACACACACACACACAATGGAGTATTACTCAGCCACAAAAAGACTGAAATAATGCCATTTGCAGCAACATGGATGGTCATAGAAGTTATTATACTTAGTGAAGCAAGTTAGACAGAGAATTACAAATATCATATAACCTATATGTGGAATCTAAAATATGATACAAATGAGTTTACCTACAAAACAGAAACAGACTTATAGAAATAGACAACTTTAGGTTACCAAAGAGGAAAGGAGGTGGGGGAGGGATAAATTAAAGGTTTGAGATTAGCACATCCACCCTACTATATACAAAAGATAAGCAACAAGTTCTACTGTGTAACACAGGGGAATATATTCAACTCTGTAATAAATCACAATGGGAAAGAATTTTTTTAAATAGAATCCACATTGATTTTCTCCTTCTCTGAAGAAAGCTTCAGTGTAGAGGCATTTTGGCAGACCTGAGTTCAAGTTCCAGTCCACTTTGCATTTGTTGTATTTACTTTGAGCTAGTTCCTAAATATTTCTGTGAGACTCAAAAAGGCTTAGTAATCTATCCAAGCCCACAGGACTAGTAAGCACAGGAACCTGGATTCAACTCTAATAGCTCTTATTCCAAAATCTGTGTTTTATCTTCCAGCAATATAATATGCTATGTTGGTAACTATTCTTTGGTCAATGGAGAAGCATGTTAGAAATCTCATGCATGTTTATAGCAAATCTAGACAGAGCCCAGACTAGAACTGAACTCACTGAGCAGTCAGTTAAATATACTTCCCATTAGGATCAGTGATTCTCAACTTTAGCTGCACATTAAGTTTACCTGGGGAGCTCACCTTAAGAATACACTTACCTGAGGCCCCTCTTCAGACTAATTATTTCTTCAAAAGCTCATCTGAGATTATTTCTTTTTCATTCTAAGGTGCCAGTGCTAAGAACCATGAATCTTGATCCAAACAATACAAAGAGTACCATTCCCCAAAACAGCCACAGAACCAGGTTGCTCTCAAATTAATTAAACTCAGATCTGTCCTAATACCCGATGGCAGTGGTTCTAACCTTACTTCTTCACTCTCTAATAGTTTTGGCTTACTCTGTCTCACATGCATGAGTAGCCATGAAAAAAATACTAAGGATAATCTTCTTAGGCCCTAATGAACTCTTCCTGACTTCTTATTTCTTTCCTAACTCATAGTCCACCTTTGGATTAGTTTTATTGACAGCCCTACTGGAGAGCTTGAGTGATTTCCCCCTGCCTATAGATAGGTTAAGTTCCCCTTATCCAAACTATATAGATCTACCAAGATATATATAATTTAGCCTTAAGTGACCTTTCCAAATTTACCTCTCACTACTCCACCTACATTTTGCATTCTTTAGTATCAGTTATGATTCCATGGTTTCTGAAAGTTCACTGTTCAGTCATCTTTTGTGTGTGTTTTATGCTTCTGCCTAGAAGGCCTTGCCTTACACTTCTATATGGAGCACTGCGTTTACTCTATGATTGAGCCCAAGCTGTTTTCTACATTTCCTATCTTCACTATTTATCCTTGAACATAAAAATCCATTCAAGGGCTTTGAAGTACTATTTCCTTGAATCTTCATGCCATTTTCCTGTAAACACTGCTTTTCCAAGTCTCCATAGCATAGCTTCTTAATCTCTCTGATGAAGTTTACCCCTTTATGTACTATTTAAAGGTAGAGCTTCTTTTGAACTCATCTTTATAATTCACATATGTCAGACCATAATAAATAATATTATGTAAGTTGCAACTATATCTTCTCACATCATGACTCAATTTCAGTCCCCATGGGTTAGCCAGAGTCTAAACCCTAATGATGGAGCAAGTGTCTCTGAAATAAGCCATCCAGTATGTCCCATTCTCCAAGCCATGGTGATTAGTTACAGGCTAGTCATAGGACAAATATTAGGGATTTTCTTGGGATTTAAATCTCTAAGTGTATAGATGTAACAAGCTTCTGGTAACCATCTTGAAACAAAAAGGAGAAAAAAACTGTTTCAAGCAAAATTAAGAGATGGAGCAATATTATATACTAGGAACATGTTTGGGAACTCTATGTCCAGGTAGACCTAAAGCTAGACCTACCTCTGGACCTTCCAGTTATATAGTTTAGACCAATTCAAGTTAAGTCTTTCATACCTTGAAGCACTAATAAGGAATTCACTGTTAAATAACCAATCTTCAAAAATATATTATCCATTTAACACCATTAAAATGGAGTTGAAGGAGTACACTCAACCTACTCCTTTGGTCTAATTTGACTAAATTTTAATTTTTTCAAATTTTGCTTCTTTCCTCATCTTAAAAGCTATAGTCCACTAAAATTTACCTGGCATAAGGTTACATAACACACAGAAGTATAGAAAAGACACTCACATCCCTCTGTTCTTCTGTCAGCCCAATGCAGAAGGGAGTATATTCTCCTCACCTAGTTTGATTTTGCAATGTAGTATTTTCTACAATCTCCTCCAATGCACTTAATTGTAAATCAAGATATTCAATAAGGCTCAGAAAAAGATCAAAGCTAAAAGAAGGAAAAAGAGAAACCTTCATGTTCAGACCATGCTACTTACCTTTAAGACACCCTGAAGTCTTTTCAGGTCAGAGGGAAGGACTCATCAGACTATTACAGGTTTATCACACTTTGGATACGGAGTGACTGTTGCTTACCCTGAGTCCATCATCTGTCTGGGGATGACAGCAAGTATTGTCTTTTTCATTTTCAAATGCAAGACTAATATGGAGATAATACCATCAACACTGTGAGGCAATGTGAAGGGCTTAAGGGCACAAGTGACATAATATTGCTTGTGGAATTGTGGAGGGCAGGAGAAATACATGGGTGGAAAGCTGTTATAGGGTGACAGGAGGGAGACTGCGGGGTTCTACAGCACCATCAAGGAGGTACCAAGCTCTAGATGTATTTGCCACGTGCTCAGTCATGTCCAGCTTAATTTGACTCCAAGGACAGTAGCATGCAGGTACCTCTGTCCATGGAATTTTCCAAGCAAGAATACTGGAGTGGGTTGACATTTCCTACTCCAAGAGATATTCCTGACCCAGGGATCGAATCTGTTTCTCCTGCTTTTATTTCCCGCTGAGCCATTGGGGAAGCCTCTAGTATATTTACTACACAAGAAAAAAAGTTAGGAGGATAAAAGATGATGATTGTAAAGGTGAGGAGGATGAAGAAATGTGGATTGCTTGAAACAGCTTCTTTGATTTGAATACTAGCTCTAATCCTTATTAATGAACTGTCTGAAATTTCTTTTTATGAATTGACAATGGTCATGCTGAAGTTATTGTAACAGTCACACAAGTATCCACTCAACAAGTACCTTTTGATCACATACTATCCATGTATTGGTGGCATAGACAGATATTGGGGATTTGTTAAAAAGAAAGCTACTATTGCATAGAACTTGAAATGTCAGTTCAATTATTGTGAGGATTTTAATGGTGCCAAGAAACCCACCACTCTCAGCTAAAGAGATATGGATGATTGATCTAAATGTGGTCTTTTGAAGGTGTTAGCAAAGGAACAAATAGACTGTGAATGCATGGGGTCTGGTGTGATTCTCACCAGCAACTTGCAAGAGAAACATTTTCAGGCCCAGAAAAATGTCATAGAAATTGCCAAAAGGATATGAAATCAATTACATAAATGGTGAAATATAACTTGTCATTGTACTTGCTTTTGCCAATGTTAGAAATTGTTAAATTTTTGTCCATATAGCAAAGTGAAGAAAATCTGTGAGTGATATCTTCTACAGTGATACTCCTTTAAACAATTTTGATTATCACTGGTAGGAAAAAAGTGGATATCTCTTACTGCAAACAGGAAAGAAATGAAGGAGGTACCTGACAGGTTTACAGGTATCAGTAAAAGATACTAGGCTTCTTTATCTGGGAGACTGATTATTTCAAGAAAATAACTGTGGAATTGTCTGAGATTTATCTGAGTGTTTGATAACCATTATAGGAACAGCATTCACATTTATGATGCAATTGCTTTGTTACATACAAGCTCTTTGCTTCCTTCATTTTTTCCCTTAGTATTTAATTAAAACGATGACAACATTTGTGTGTGTTTCTGTCTAGACAGATAAAATAAATAGATATATAAAAGCATGTGTACAGATAGAAGTATAGATACAAACATGAATAGATTAAAATGTCAGCCAGTCTCAGAAAACAGGAAGGAACAGAGGTTCCTTAGGACTAGATCAGAATTTAAAAGGTTAAGTAGCATGTCCACTAGGAAGTGAGTAGTGGCAGTAATCAGAACCTGAGTAACCAGAAACTGAGAACACTTAGAAAGAGATGCCTCCAAGAAGTAGACTGACTGCTGTCTCTCACTCTTCAAACTGATTGCGATTTGCCCTCTGGTGTTCAGTTACATGTTATTTTACCCAGAGATAAATAACTGCTGACTATTCTAACATCTGTACAGGTAATCCTTATTCTTCCCTGTGCCCACACATCTGGAAGTTCCGCTTCCAATGGTGGTCTCAGGGATCTGGGCTTTGTTTAACATAAAAAGCCCCCTACATTTAAAAATACAGATGTCCATCCTTCTGCCTCAGTACCCTTTAGCCTGGATCAGGGCCAGGCAATTTGCTACTGACTTTTCTAAGTTGCAAGGCTTAACTTTTTCTTGAACTAGAATGAAACTTCCAATTCCTGATACGTGTTAAAACACTTAAAAACTACAAGATAGATGCGTGGTTAGTGGTTACATGATGTTCACTGTGAAACTCAACTTCACTAAAGCTTGAAATTTTTCATAATAAAACATTGGGAAAAATGAACAAGATGGTTTTTTAAAAATTAATTCTTACACCACTATTTTTCTGTCTGTAACAGGACAAGGAAAATGGCAAATTCTGAGCCACGTTGTTAAGAAATAGATATAATAAAATCCCTGCCACACTGAAATACTTAATAATTTTAATAAAAACTGTGTGCATGATTTACTATGATAATAATAATTATTATTACCTTCCATCTATTAAGCTGTACTTATGCCAGTCACCTGCATGCATTATCTAATTTAATTCTGCAATCACTCTATGAAGTAGGTATTGTAATTCTAATTTATTTACAAATGAGCTAGCTAAAGTTCAGGGAGGTGAAAAAACTTGCACAGTGAGTTCAGACAAATCAGAAGAGCTGGGTTTCGAGCCCACATCCGATGTCCCATTAGGTACAGCATTATTAAAAAATACTTTCATGTGATGCAGTAAATAGACATTTTTTCTGTATATAAATGTGAATAAGAGATATTGGGGTAATACTGCTGGGACCTGACAAATAATGACAAGAGAGGAGACTCCAGTAAGTACTTGAATCAATGATTGTATTTGAAATCTGCCAGTCACTAAATAAACATCAAAGGCAGCTGCAGCTACCAGATGTGTGCTTTGTTTCTTCACCTGCTAGCCTGTTCCCTGCCCAGGAAGAATGGAGCAATGTCTGGACTAAAAGGCTATCTTTGTGGCCCATTCACTCGTTGGCCTTTGTATAAACACTGCCAGCAGCACATCACTTAGAATGGAGTGCAGCCGAGATTTCTATAACAGAAACATCAATCAATTAAATCCAGGAGTAAGCCAGCAAGCACATTTCACTGAGATCGCCAGCCAGCAATCACCACATAGATCATCAGATAATAATGGTTCTAGACAAAAAGAAAAAGAAAACTAGTCTAGCTGTGAGCAGCTGCCTGAAGGGGCAAGGTCTTTTTTTTCTCCACCTGTTACCTACGGGTATACTAGAATCTTCTCTTGCTTTCAATCCATTAGTCATATTATAGCTACAACTCATAGAATGAATTTTAAAATTCATGACTGCATGAATGGTGTGATTTTATCCTTTCAGTTTCTCTTGCTTTAAGGCAAGAATCTTTTTTTCCTTATTTTTTAACTTAATAGACACCTTGTTTCATCATTTGGACTGGAATCATTTGCCCCATACCTGTTATCTCCCAAAGTAGTCCAATAAAAATACTGATGTGCTTCTAACTTGCACAGTGATAAAAACATATATGTAGTTGGGAAGCCTCTATAATATATCTAGTATAAGAAATAGCATTTCTTAAGAATTTTCTGTAATGTGCATTAGTTGCTCAGTTGTGTCTGACTCTTTGTGATCCCACAAACTGTCCATGGAACTCTCCAAGCAAGAATATTGGAGCGGACTGCCATGACCTTCCTCCATGGGATCTTCCTATTCTTCCTATTCCTGCCTCCTGTATTGCAGGCAGATGCTTTACCCTGAGTCACCAGGAAAGTCATGCACTATTCAAACAATTTCTGTAACATACACACACATAATGGTTAAGAACCTGCCCAAGATCACAGAGCATGAGGTGGACCTAAAATGTGAATCTAGACAACAGGGCTTCAGATCCTACTCTCTAAACACACTGATGAGTGATAACATAGTGACACATTTTGAATATTAACCATATGTCAAATGTGTATTCAGCCACTTAATAACTTTTAAAAAATGTTAAAATTTTTGCACACTTGAGTAGAACCCTTTTCATTAACATGATATCAATATTATGGCTTGAAAAAACTTATTTGTTCAGGTCTAACCTTTGTGTTTGAAAAAATCACCCTATGACAAAATGAGCCCTTTGAAAAATATGAGAGGAAGGAATAAGAGATTTCATTAGTTATCATCCACTTTAGAATGGCAGAAAACTTGAATTTCACTACAATGGAGAATTACTTGCTGCCAATTTCAATGTCTCACTTGCTGGATAATTCTTGGTGAATTAGATATATTCAAAAGTTTTTCCATGGGCATCTAATCCTGATCAACAATAATGGCATCTCTAATTGCTCCCCAAATTCTCTACACCAAGCATAAACAGGGAAAACAGCAGGAAATACCTTTTGGTGTTACCTACATCAATGGCAGTGGAAACAGCAAAATAGTCACTGCCAATCGATTCTGGTTCAGAATTTAGGGTAATTTCATTTACAAGCATCACAAAACCAACTCAGACTAACCAAAAAACCAAATGATTGAGTCACATAAATAAAGTTTCTAGAAGTATCTGATTTTAGGCAACACTAGATCCAGACATACAAAAAATGTCATTAGAAATCACCCTCAAGCCTACTTCCATTTGAGTTAATTGTATTTTCAGAACATTCTCCATGGAATCAAGGGGAAAAAAGGCACCCTTTATAAAACAATATTTTGACTAAAGGAAGACAGAGATGCAGGTCAGGATGTATGAGCAGATGTGAGTGCACTATGATTTCTTGATTGATAACAGGCTCTTATTGATAAGAACCTCTTGATGAAAGTGAAAGAGAAGAGTGAAAAAGTTGGCTTAAAGCTCAACATTCAAAACATGAACATCATGGCATCTGGTCCCATCACTTCATGGCAAACAGAGGGGGAAACAATGGAAACAGTAAGAGACTCTATTTTGGGGGGTCCAAAATCACCAAGTATGGTGACTGCAGCCATGAAATTAAAAGATGCTTGCTCCTTGAAAGAAAAGCTAGAACCAACCTAGACAGCATGTAAAAAGCAGAGACAGTATTTTGCCAACAAAGGTCCTTCTAGTCAAAGCTATGGTTTTTCCAGTAGTCAAGTATGGATGTGAGAGTTGGATGATAAAGAAAGCTGACTGCTGAAGAACTGATGCTTTCGAACTGTGGTGTTGGTGAAGACTCTTGAGAATCCCTTGGTCTTCAAGATCAAACCAGTCCATCCTAAAAGAGATCAGTCCTGAATATTCATTGGAAGGACTGATGCTGAAACTGAAACTACAATACTTTAGCCACCTGATGCAAAGAACTGACTCATTGGAAAAGCCCATGATGCAGAGAAAGATTGAGCAGGAGAAGGTGACAACAGAGGATGAGATTGTTGGATGGCATCATCAACTCAACTGAAATGAGTTTGGGTAAACTCCAGGAGTTGGCAATGGACAGAAAAGCCTGTTGAGCTGCAGTCTGTGAGGTCACAAAGAGGCAGACAAGGCTGAGCAACTGAACTGAACTCAATAGTCTTATTTGCGGAGATCAGTGGTTTTCAGGGCTGTATACTCTTCATAACAAGTTGGGTGTTATAAATGTTTGTTTCATTGTATAACTCTCATCTTGGTGTTCTTTATATCATAAACACTAGCATACATGTGGTCACCCAACCCAGAACCTTCATGTCATTCCTCACTCCCATCAAGCCCTTTATTTCTTAAATATTTTTCATACCAACCCATTTATCCCTACTACTGGTTCTCTCTTTGGATAGCAACAGAGGTTTAATTAGTCTCTCTGACTCATAAAACCTATCCCTTTAAACCCATCTTCTATGCAGGTGACAATGTAATCTGTTTAAAACATAAACTGTGCCATGCTACTTCCCTGTTTTAAAACCATCAAGGGCTTTCATATGTTGTCAGAATAATATCCTTAGCCTGCTGGACATGGATAGCATGCACTGCTATAATTTGCTACACTAAATGGTAGCCACTTGCTACACATAATAATTTAGATTGAAATTAATTAAAATCAAATAAAATTAAAAATTCATTTCTTCAGCTCACTAAACATGTTTAAAGTGCTCAAAAATCACATGTGGCTACTGGTTCTGTATCTATATCAGACAATACAAATATAGAACATTTCCATCATTATAGAAAGTTAGAACATAAAACATTGCTGTTTTGTGGCCTCATATCTATTCACTGTACAACTGTTTTCTAAACATAACGCTGAACCCCTTGGAGGAACTGAGTGAGTCATACATATTCATGCCTCTGTAGCTTTGCTCATCCTAGTTCTGCTTGAAATGCTCTTCATGTATTCCTACATAGTAATCACTATCCCTCCTGGAAGACCCAGCTCAGATGTTGCCTTCTTGCTGTGCTTAATTGCTCAATCATGCACAACTCTTTGGGACTGTAGCCTGCCAGGTTCCTCTGTCCATGAGGATTTGCCAGGCAAGAATACTGCATTGGTTTGCCATGCCTTCCTCCAAGGAATGTTCCAAACCCAGGTATCTTGTATTGCAGGCAGTTTCTTTACTGTCTGAGTCACCAGAGAAGTTGAATATGAACTATGGGGTTCAGCTAAGCGCTTTCAAGGCATTCTGTGCCTATTTGTATCTTATAATGCAATGGTGAAATTATCCTGTTTGTTGATAACAGGCTTTTATTGATAAGGACTGTTTGACTTCCTATACAATAGTATGTGACATATTCAGGATTGCTTGATTTCCTGTATGACAGCAAACTTTTCGAAGTTAAAAGGTCTGGTTCTTCGTTGTTCTCTCAGCACCAAGCACAGTGTGGGACATGTAGGAAGAAATCTAAATCATTGGCTAAAATGTAACAAATCAGGTAAAGAAGAAAGTAAATCAGTTGATTTGTTAAACAAAATATCCACTTCAATTTTTAAATTAATGTAAGTAATATATCTCCCTGATCTTTTCTGGCTGGTCTTCTCTGGTCCTGACATAACCCCAGCTCACTCTAACATCATACTTCAACCTTTAGTTCACTTTCCCTTCAGAATTGCTTCCCGAATCTATCTACTCAACATAGGACACATAGGCAGGAGTGGAGGTTCAAGAATAAAATGAGTATATTTTCCAGGAATAAAAATAGAGTTTAATGAATTGCTGAAGGCTTCCTGAAAGTGTCAAAAATTCTTCAGAATAATTTTACTTACTTTAGAAAGAATATGTCTTCTTTATGTGAATCTCTCATGGGCTTTCTAGGTGTTGCTAGTGGTAAAAAACCTGCCTGCCAACACACAGGTTCAATCCCTGAGTTGGGAAGATCCCCTGGAGGAGGGCATGGCATCCTACTCGTGTTCTTGTCTGGAAAGTCCCATGGACAGAGGAGCCTGATGGGCTATATATAGTCCATCTGGTTGCAAAGAGTCAGACACGACTAAAGTTATTAAGCACACAAGCACTGATGAACATAGTATTAACAACAATAAAAAATAGCCCTCGCACCTCCAGATATATAAGCATTTTCACTTGAAACCTGATGAAAAAAATCACAATTTAAACTTGGAATTGTTTTGTCCCTTTGGTGTTGAGATTTCGCACCTGCCTTAATGCAGATAGGTACTACTTCCAGAAAATGATACCTAGCTATCCCTCCTTCCATTTCCATTCTAGGAGAACCCAGGATGGAGGTGGTATTCTAAAGTGACTCCGCAGAGCTGTAGGATGAGTTTAGGCCACTTTTACATGATTTGGAACCTAATATTCCAGCAACACAGTTAAGCATTTTGCATGCCAGTCTTTAAATTGCATCTAAATCTTTTGTTCTTTGACATTTAGCATCATTCTGTTTCAGTAAAGGTTGTCACCTTTTTTTGCAATGACTTTCTGACCTGTCTTTAAAGTCAGCAGTCCAATCAGTCTCTACTGACATACAGAGAATAGTGACATATTGACTTTTACAAGGGATGAATCAAAAGGTGACAGAACATGAATAGATGGAACCTTAGCACTGAATTTTCCATATAAATGCAAGTTCAGCTAAACAAAGAAAAAGACTCCCTTTACATAGCCAATGCAGGTGCTCTGTCCACATAGCATTTGAGAGTTAATGCATAGGTCTGGTGATCCCATGGAATTATGGGTATTCTTTTTTAAAATATAAAGTTGGATTTTACTCCTAACACTGGCTTATCTGAATCAGCAACATAGTTGGAAAAGTTGATCTTTAACATCACTGTCCTCATTTTCTAATTTTAGCTATGAGGAAAGACTCAGCAAAGGTAAGATTGGGAAGGGAACACTGTTTTTGTTTACTTTTGTTTTTTTAATATTAAAAATCTTTCAAAAAAATTTTTAATACACGCATGTACTCTTTTGTGCACATGCATGCTCTGTTGTGTCTGTTTCTTTGCAATTCTTTGAAATGTAGCCCACTAAGCTCCTCTGTCCATGGGATTTTTCAGGTGATGATACTAGATTGGGTTGCCATTTCCTCCTCTGGGAGATCTTCATGACCCAGGGCAAACCCATGTCTCCTGAGTCTTCTGCATTGCAGGCAGTTTCTTTATCTCTGAGCCATCAGGACTTTCATGATAAATTTTTAAAATTAAGAAAATGACTCTGTAAGAGGAAATCAGTGGAAGGTCATGGTAGAAATAATTACTATTTACAAATATTTGCTTCCAATTCCTGCCCTATTGATTACAAATTTGAGCATGTCATTTGAAATGACCAATGAATGTTTCAGAACCAACATGTGGATCGATTCTTTGTCTTCTGTCATGACATGTAACGCTGTGTCCAGACTGAGGTTATTTCTTTAGCTTGGGTTTCAGGTGTGTAGCAAGTAATTGACTTCTGTCATTTTAGGTTTCATGTTTTGTTGCCATAGCAAAAATTACTTTATTCTAACCAATGCAGAGATGAAATAGAAATTCATCATATACTAACTAAAGAAACGAAGGGGGTACATTGTGAAGGTAAGTAAGTCACTAATTAAAATCTGAGAATTTATATCATATAATTTGCATTCATTTTAGATATTACTATATTTCCATTTGGTACCAGGTATATTGTGTCTCATTGTTTGGAACAAATTCACACCACTGTCACAGAAGGAAATTATTTTAACAGGCAAGTTTTAAATTTAATCAGGTACTTTCTTTCCATGACCCATGAGAGATCTGTAATCCTAATGTATGAACATCTCTGATCATTTCTCAAATTTCTTTGGATTTTCAGTTAATTGCTCAATTTTTCACTGTATCACATGGTATCCTCTTTCGGATACAGATAGATTTCTATTTTCTCTTTTATATTTTATTTTATACATTCAATAAGAACTTAAACTTAGTGTCCAACAACAATTTAATTAACTGTAGTTTGCTTTTTTAAAAAAATGGTGTTTTGACATTTGGAGTGCTCTCAACTAACTTGTAAGTTTACTTAAGGTAGAGAATATAAATTTTAATTCCTGCATTGGGTCTCGCAGTTTCAAACACAATTGCTTGACACAAAGTAAGCACTTAATAAACATTTGCTTAATGGATTATGTCTTAGTCTCCACTAAGCATATGGAAATTCATATTTATTTAAACATAAAACGCCATTTCTAACTCATGTATTATCTACCTTGCAAATTATTTATAGGCTAGTTGACCCTTCTCCCCATCATGAATCTGAGTCATCTGCTTTACCATCATGTGATGTGACCTGGGAATGAAATTAGTTTTAACACCAACTCATTAAGAATATAAATATGAAAGTAAAAAATCCCAAAGCTGAATGTCAGTAACTTTTTTTTTCTAGGTTCATGCATTATCTCAGCTACATTTCCCTTTATTAGCTTATAGATCATAAAATTATAATATGAAAAGAAGAAAGGGAGAGTATGTCATCCAGTACCTCATTTTGTGGATGAGGTGACATGACTTGCCTGGAGTCATATATGGTATAAGTGGTAAAGCATCTGCCTACCAAGGAAGGACGTGCTAAGAGATGCGGGTTCAATTCCTGAGTTAGGAAGATCCCCTGGAGTAGGAAATGGCAACCCACTCCAGTATTCCTGCCTGGGAAATTCCATGGACAGAGGAGCCTGGTGGGCTACAGTCCCTGAGGTCGAAAAGAGGGAGTCAAGACTGAGTGCACACACACATACACGACCTAATAATGGTAGCAGACGTACAGAAACAGGTATCATTACACACCATTACATGAATACTCCACCTTAAGAGTAAAGTCTTTTAAGAGTTGGATGCCATTTCTGACATCTTTTGCATGTCATGCCTCAGCCTAATGTCTGACTCTTTGAAACCCTATGGAATGTAGCCTGTCAGGCTCCTCTGTCCATGGATTCTTAGGCAATAATATTCGAGGGAGCTGCCATTTTGTCCTCCAGGGGATCTTCCTGACTCAAGGATTGAACCCTCGTCTCCTGCACTGCAGGCAGATTCTTTACCCACTGAGCCACCTGGGAAGCCTGAAGTGCTGGATATTGGGCAACAAATAAAATTTTATTTATAAATCTATTTCTACTAAATTGTCCTTATATTTCTTCTTCCAGTGTTCTATAAGAATAGAATAAACCAAGCAGATAAAATGCCCTGATCAAAATAATTTGTTCAGGAAAGTGCTAAGAGATGCGGGTTCAATTCCTGAGTTAGGAAGATCCCCTGGAGTAGGAAATGGCAACCCACTCCAGTATTCCTGCCTGGGAAATTCCATGGACAGAGGAGCCTGGTGGGCTACAGTCCCTGAGGTCGAAAAGAGGGAGTCAAGACTGAGTGCACACACACATACACGACCTAATAATGGTAGCAGACGTACAGAAACAGGTATCATTACACACCATTACATGAATACTCCACCTTAAGAGTAAAGTCTTTTAAGAGTTGGATGCCATTTCTGACATCTTTTGCATGTCATGCCTCAGCCTAATGTCTGACTCTTTGAAACCCTATGGAATGTAGCCTGTCAGGCTCCTCTGTCCATGGATTCTTAGGCAATAATATTCGAGGGAGCTGCCATTTTGTCCTCCAGGGGATCTTCCTGACTCAAGGATTGAACCCTCGTCTCCTGCACTGCAGGCAGATTCTTTACCCACTGAGCCACCTGGGAAGCCTGAAGTGCTGGATATTGGGCAACAAATAAAATTTTATTTATAAATCTATTTCTACTAAATTGTCCTTATATTTCTTCTTCCAGTGTTCTATAAGAATAGAATAAACCAAGCAGATAAAATGCCCTGATCAAAATAATTTGTTCAGGAAAATTGGTGACAACTACAATTATTTTAACCAGCAAATGTGATGAAGTTGTCTATATTATTAATTTTAAGACTCATTAAGTATTAAGATATTCAAATTCCATGACAACATGTCCAAAGTTGATAAACTATTGACCTTCATTAGCTAATTGTTTGATGCACTATTTATGGAAGCCTATTTATCCAGAAATTGAGTTTTTATTGCATTTTTTCTTTCTTACTTACTGTCACATTTTAATGAATCTTACTTCCTATTGTTAGACTTGTTCATGTTTGAAAAAGGGTGACAGTAGGAGGATTCTTTTACTCTTTTAATTAATCTCCTTCCTGAGGTTCATTAGCTGACAATTCTTTCCTATTAGATCAATGGCAAAATAATAATCTGCAGTCATTTTTGCTTTGATCAATAATCTGCACATCCCTCTTGGAAATAATCTGTTGTGCCCACTGGAACTTTGATCAGTAGTTTTAATTGCATCTTCATCAGATTTTGGTATTGCTGAGCTCTGTTTTGATGACCAAGACAGCATAGAAACAGTTTAGCACATGTGGTATTGCAGTTTGTGAAACTGGTAACAGACTGCATATTAGTTTCCATGTTCTTTCCATACAGGTTTAGCAATAAGAAAAAGAATGTTAGCTCTTTAATAATTGATCATGTGTTTAATATTTAAAGAGCCAGATCCTTCCAGTTGTTAAGCTAATATTAAAGTAGGATAGAAGAAGGCTACTTACTGGCAACTGTCCATCTTACAAATGTCTTTTGAAGTTCAGTGTAGCAGTGATATAGACTGCCAAGCGCAGGCTGGAGGGTATTACTTCTAATAACCAGAACCAGAGACAATGCAGAAACTTTCTTCTTGTAATTATAACCATGTATAAATTCTGTATGTATTAAAACTATAGTAGAACTCGTGACTTTTTTAATCTTATATTTTACAATTTTACATTCTTTATGGCTATTAAATGCAGGAATAACTTTCCTGAAAGTGAAATAGAAAATAGGGCAATGTTTTCAGTATGTGTTGGGAATTATTTCACTTGTCGTTCAGTTCAGTCGTTCAGCTGTGTCCGACTGTGACCCCATGGATGGCAGCACGCCGGGCTTCCCTGTCCTTCACCAACTCCCGGGGCTTGCTCAAACTCATGTCCGTAGATTTGGTGATGCCATCTAATCATCTCACCCTCTGTTGTCCCCTTCTCCTCCTGCCTTCAATCTTTCCCAGAATCAAGGTCTTTGCCAATGAGTCAGTTCTTCACATCAGGTGGCCAAAGTATTCGAGTTTTAGCTTCAGCATTAGTCCTTCACTTGTAAGGAAAGTGAAATACATCAAAATACAAAAATGATCAGTGACCACTTGAATATTTGTTATCCCAGAGCCTCCTTTTATTGTCCATGGTAACTTAACAATTTAGGGGTAAGGAAAGGATTCATATTTTGGTAAGTATTGGCAATGCTTATATCCTGAGACTCACTTTAGTAACCCCACTGCATCTTCCAAATGATCTTGTAATTTCTTGTTAATGCACTGGAGACCCTCAGTTTACTCAGTCACAAGGTATTTTGTAATATAATGGTTAATTTCACATATTTCATAAAGACATTTGACCACTTCTGCTGAAGTCTCTTTTCAATTGAATAAAAAAAATCTTAGGGTTAAAAACATTTTTCTTTCTAAAATAGCTGTTCTTGACATTTCTATTCTAAAGCGGTTTTTTTTTTTTTTTTGCTTTTTTTTTTTTTAAGACCAGGGTGATTTTAAATTTTGCTTTGTTTGATTCAGTCCCTATCTCCTCCACTAAGATTTTAGATGATCACCACACAGCTTAAAATGTTCCAGATAGACGAATTTTCTTGGTATGGTTCTGTTTAGCCTTCCATGAGAAAATTATGTTTTGTTCTTGATTGGCATTTCAAGCCAATCTTGGGAAAATGTAGATCATTTTAAACTTTTAAAACAAGTCAAGGTATATGCTCCACACCCAGGAAATCTGATTCTGTAAGTGCTGAGTAAGGCCTCATCATAATACATTTTATCTCAAGTCATTCTACTATCTACTGTTGTCTGAGAAGCAGTGCTACAGACTAATTGTTGGAGATAAATTTCATCTTTATTTTTCTGTTCTCTTAATCATGTAAACAGAAAAATATAAAATCACTCATCAACTATTTCATGAAAAGAATGAGACAGCAGAGATTTTAAGAAATTTATCTAAAGATAAGTTAGATAAAATAGGTAACATTTATTATGTAAGAGGGCTATATGACCCACAGCTTTCTTTGTTTATTTAGGACACATTGCTCTAAATACTATAATGATGAACTTTATTTCTTGGCAGTCCTTCTTAGTATTGCAGTGATTTAGGACTGCCTTATCAAGAAAGGCCTCCTTATATTGTCTCTAAATCAGTCATCATGAAACATGCCCCTTACTCTCGTCATCACTGGAGTAGGGGAAAAGCTATTCTTAAATCTTAGATATTATTTTTATGAATTGCATCTCAAACTTCCCTCCTAGAAAGTGAAGTGAAGTCGTTTAGTCGTGTCCGACTCATAGCGACCCCATGGACTGCAGCCTACCAGGCTCTTCTTCCCATGGGGTTTTCCAGGCAAGAGTACCGGAGTGAGTTGTCATTGCCTTCTCCTCCCTCCTAGAGAAGACATTCAATTTATTTGAGGACAAAACATTCTATATATGAGATTTACTTTTTTCCACAAGTCTAAAAATATATTTATGCCTTGGTATTTTTCTTAGGTTACCAGAATGAAAATTTCCTAGTGAAAGGTAATCATTTAAGTAGCTAAAGAATATATTTTGTCTGTGCAAGTAGTAGTGGGGAGCATTTGATAAAATACAGTCTCAGCTTTCTAATTTATTTCTCTCCTTCTGTTATGTGCTTAAAACAGCAAACTATTGGTGTTCATGGTTTGTTTGTTTGTTTTTTTCCCACTTACCAAGTGATCTCGAAGGTCCACAACCTGTGAATGTTCTTCCTCTGGTGCATGAATTTGAATCCTGGGTGCTTCAGAGTGGGTAAGTACAAAATGACTCACTTAGGTGATTAGGCAACAAGCCTACATGAAAACATATTTTTAAAGATATTTATTTGTTTCTTCTTTGCATTTTTAATGTGAGTCTTCTCTGAATCCATTCTGGAGTATCCATTCTGGAGTATCCATTGCCTGAGTGGAAACAGAGGATGGTTAGAACACAAATGAAAGAGAATGATCAGTGTTTCAATTCTGAGTTCCAAAATAGGCCAGGCTCATTTTGAGGACAATCTTTGTAAAATAAAGCTTTTAATTTGTCAAACCCTGGCTCTCTGAAAGGAAAGAACAATATATATCGCTGTCGATATACACTAGCATGTCTTCTATAATGAGAGAAAACTTGTGTTCTACAAAATCACATACTAAAATAGCAGCATTTGTTTTAATAATGTAAGACAGAGCACTAAATACATGTAACTTTGTAGCCAGAGTACTAATAGAAACAATAATAATCTTAATATGACTTTAACAGAGTTAAATCTCAACTCTCAGTGTCTTCCAAGATGTATGGCTCTACCCCCAAGATAAACTTATGTAGAGGGAAATACTCCCAATTGAGATCAATTTTATAAAAATTAAAAGTTTTATTTACATTGTGGACTTTGCCTCAGTTTTTTTTCTAAACACACAGGAAATATATTTTCAGATTCATTTGCATTTGCAGTTTTGGCAGACACATTGTGAAAACTTTAGTGGTTTTGAAGCCATTAAACCTGTGATATTTGCACTAATAGAAAGCACTTATGTAGTATTTCCCACTTCCTGAAGGCTTCTCTTTTAATTCTGGGAAAACATGTCTCAGATGGCTTCAAAATATTAACATGCTGGGAAAATCAAGTACATGCACGTGTGTGTGCTTAGTTGTTCAGTCGTTTCTGACTCTGTGACCCCACAGACTATAGGCCCCTAGGCTGTATTGACCGTGGAATTTTTCAGGCAAGGATACTGGAGTGGGTTGCCATGTGCTCGTCCATGGTATCTTCCTGACCCAGGGATGGAACCTATGTCCCTGCATCTCCTGCAGTGGCATACAGATTCTTTACCACTGAGCCAACTGAGAAGCCCAAAATCAAGTACAGAATAATGTAACTTCAGCACTTGGAACGGGCATTTTTATACTATACGCCCACTGTATGTGATTTAGTTTACATTACAGAAACATACGTTGTAACAGAAAGGACACACAAACATGTGCATATACATACACACATCTCTACACATAGATTATAATATTTATAGGCAACACGTGTCTCGAAAGAAGCAGATGCCTCATTGAAAAGATTTATTGGAAGAAAGCCTATCACAGAGAAAGGGAAAAAGCATAGAAGAAGGCAAAATCTAAGACCACAAGGCAGGTCTGAATTCTGTGAAAGAAGAAAGTAGAAGGAGGATTGAGTAGAAGAGCCTCAGTCTACAGCTCATGTCTGAAAAATTTCCTGCCAGAACAATATGGAGAATTCAAGCAAGTTGTCTTAAAAGAATCCTTCCTGAGCAGGAATCTGGCCACTACTAGAACCCCAAGGTCCTTAGTCTGCCTGGCAGCAACCCTTGTTAAAAAAGCCTTCCACGTTCTCTGGAGTGGCAGCTTGAGGCTCTGAGTCAACTGAACTCCTCACAGCATGTTCTTTCCAAAGAAATCTGAGCGGCACGACTCCATGGTTCCCTCAGCACTTATATACTCTCTCTCCCTCAGCCCCCTGCACTTTCTGCCCAAATCAGAAAACTCTGATATAGCAGAACACAAAGATTATACATAACCACCACACTGAATACTAGATACAAGAGAAATTTCTTGATAGACAAACTAAGAGAAGAAGGAAGAAGACGAGGATGCTGCAGACTTTATTTGGATTTGGAAAAACCTAATGGAAACCACCATCCTGTTGCTGGAGAGGAAGTAACCAACTTCACAGCTGGGGTCAGCGATGACAGCACAACCTGAGCTTACTACAAAAATCCATGTATCATAATGTTAATGGATTCTACACAGTTACCACACAAATTATGGAAAATTCTTAAAGAAATGGGACCACCACCTTATTTGCCTCCTGAGAAACATGTATGCAGGTTAAGAAGCAACAGTTAGAACTGGACTTGGAAATGGAAGAATTGACTGGTTCCAAATTGGGAAAGGAATACATCAAGGCTGTATGTTGTCACCTTGATTATTTAACTTATATGAAGAGAACATCATGAAAAATTCTGGGCTACATGAAGCTTGAGCTGGAATCAATATTTCCATAAGAGATATCAATAACCTCAGAATGCAGATGACACCACCCTTATGGCAGAAAGCAAGGAGGACCTGAAGAGCCTTTTGATGAAAGTGAAAGAGGAGAGTGAAAAGCTGGCTTAAAACTCAACATTCAGAAAACAAAGATCATGGCGTCTGATCCCATCACTTCATGGCAAACAGAGGGGGAAACATTGGAAACAGCCAAAGACAATTTTGGGGGGCTCCAAAATCACTGCAGATGGTGACTGCAGCCATGAAATTAAAAGACACTTCCTCCTTGGAAGGAAAAGTATAACAAATCTAGACAGCATATTAAAATGCAGAGACAATATTTTGCTGATAAATTTCCATCTAGTCAAAGCTATGGTTTTTCCAGTAGTCATGTATGGATGTGAGAGTTGGACTATATAGAATGCTGAAGAATTGATGCTTTTGAGCTGTGGTGTTGGAGAAGACTCTTGAGAGTCCCTTGGATTGCAAGGAGGTCAAATAGGTCAATCCTAAAGGAAATCAGTCCTGAATATCCATTAGAAGGACTGATGCTGAAACTGAAGCTCCAATAATTTGACCACCTGGTATCAATAACTAATTCATTGGGAAAGACCCTGATGCTGGGAAAAATTGAAGGCAGGAGGAGAAGGGGATGACAACAGAGAATGAGATGGTTAGATGGTATTACTCACTCAATGGACATGAGTTTGAGCAAGCTCTGTGAGATGGTGAAGGACAGGAAAGCCTAGCATGGTGCAGTCCATGGTTCACAGAGTCAGACATGACTGAGTGACTAAACAACAACAATATACTGTCTTTACAAAGTATCTGTGTGTGTACTAAGTTGCTTCAGTCACTCTTTGCAATACTATGGACTGTAGCCCGCCAGGCTCCTCTGTCCTTGGGATTTTCCAGGCAAGAATACTTGAATGGGTTGCCGTTTCCATCCCCAGGGGATCTTCCAGACCCAGGGATCAAACCTGCGTCTCTTACATCTCCTTCATTGGCATTGGTAGGCAGGTTACTCACCACTAGCACCATCTGGGAAGCCTTTACAAAGTCTACCAATACCTAAATATTAGGCAACCTCTCTACTCAGATGGCCCAGGAAAAATTATGAAGGCAGGAGGAGAAGGGGATGACAACAGAGAATGAGATGGTTAGATGGTATTACTCACTCAATGGACATGAGTTTGAGCAAGCTCTGTGAGATGGTGAAGGACAGGAAAGCCTAGCATAGTGCAGTCCATGGTTCACAGAGTCAGACATGACTGAGTGACTAAACAACAACAATATACTGTCTTTACAAAGTATCTGTGTGTGTACTAAGTTGCTTCAGTCACTCTTTGCAATACTATGGACTGTAGCCCGCCAGGCTCCTCTGTCCTTGGGATTTTCCAGGCAAGAATACTTGAATGGGTTGCCGTTTCCATCCCCAGGGGATCTTCCAGACCCAGGGATCAAACCTGCGTCTCTTACATCTCCTTCATTGGCATTGGTAGGCAGGTTACTCACCACTAGCACCATCTGGGAAGCCTTTACAAAGTCTACCAATACCTAAATATTAGGCAACCTCTCTACTCAGATGGCCCAGGAAAAATTGCTACAGAGGGCTTTATACTCGTGGGTCTGTTCAGGCTGAGAGGAGCATTGCTTTGGAAGGAAAAACTCTCCACTAAATAAACTTTTTGCTTGTTCATACACACCTTGAGTTCCTGTCTATACTTCTCTCTTTCAGTGTTGGGTCCCTTGACAAGTGGTGGGTCAGTCCTCCTATTTCTGACTATCTGCTATACATAATTTATTAGTGACAACTTACTATAACATAAAAAGACAAGCAGCATTAGTATAAAGTAATAAAATAATTTTTATGGTAAATAGCTCCCAAAAGAACTCTGTGTTATGGTAGTATGCACGAAACAGCAGTTTTCTACAGACTCTGAGTTTATTTTTCACTAACATCAAGCATCTGCCCTGTGGTTAGCCCTCACATTCTCTGCCAGAAGTAATAAATGAATGCCCTCTGGGCAACATTCAGTCTGCAGATAGCTTTTGTTTGGCTTTCATTGTATGTTTTTAAACAATGAGTCACTTCACGAAGCACTAGTAATATAGACCCAAGATTTCCACAATTTGGCCAGGAATTGAAGGAGCAGAGGGGGGCTGCCAGCCCCACAGAATGATACACATACACCTGAACTGACCCATGACACTCAGTTACGTTACCTGCCTTGTTCTTCTAGACTTTTATGTCTATAAAGTAATCAAAACTGTAATCCAAATGGGGCTGCATTCTTCCTTTTCCCCAGAAGTTTGTCCTTTATAATTATATTTGGATTGAGTTAATATTAAAGATTACATTCCCAGAGCACACATCCTTGCAAAAAATGATCACAGCCATTCTGCTTAGTGAGAATAGACTAATATTTAAGTCTGCACAGTGAAGATAATTTACACATACCTAATTGAGAATTTGCAGAATTTGACATACTATGTTCTTTGTTTAATGTATGAATAAAAACCAAACATGCTATTAACCAGCACATTACACTTTTTTTACTTCCTTATTTTAGTATTACACAGAGAGAAGCAAACCTAAGGACCACCTTGTTTTCACAAAGAGAAGATTGATATTTGTTGTATAAGTTGTTGTCATCAATAAGCAATGAAAAATATGCAGGAACTTTTAAGACATTGAGATATCCAAAAGTTAGTGAATACACAGCTGCCTTCCCAATCCTCAATTTCATTTTACCTTCATTGTCATTTTAGCATCAAATCCTGGGAATCTTCAGTTCAGAAACCTTCGCAGGTGCTACACATACCTAACCTTTCAATAAGATTAACTGCCAGACTGTGACATTTGATGTGTGATAATGCAAGGCTTTGTGAATTTTAAATGATTCTGCAGATGAAGTTGAGATACAATAAAGCCTTCTTAAAATATAATTTGAGGACCAGCCACTACAACACACTAATTGCTGGAACTTTTAAAGATATAAGCATAAAAGAGTTAATTTGTGGAAGAGAGTCAAACAGCTGGACATATTTCATGGGGTGTATTAAATGAGAGTGTCTATAGATGGGGTCCATTTAACTGCCATCATCGTTATGGCACACTTCATACTAACCATATACTCTTGCTGTTGATCATTCACCAGCTCATCTGTGACTCTTTGCAACCCCATGAACTACAGTACACCAGGCTTCCCTGTCCTTCACCACCTCCCTGAGTTTGCTCAGACTCATGTCTATTGAGTCAATGATGCCATCCAATCATCTGTCCCCTGTCATACACTTCTGCTCTTGCCCTCAGTCTTTCCCAGAATCAGGGTCTTTTCCAATGAGTTGGCTCTTCACATCAGGTGGCCAAAGTATTAGAGCTTCAGCTTCAGCACAAATCCTTCCAATGAATATTTAGGGTTGATTTCATTTAGTATTGACTTATTTGATT
>SJYC01011530.1:0-25176 GCA_006408675.1 Madoqua kirkii | reverse complement strand
AACTATATTTTGATAAAATAAATAAAACTATTGGCTCACAAAAAACAAGATTATTGATAGTGTAATGCTTTAAGTTGCCAAGTATTGAGTAGTTTTATGCAGCAGTAGAAAAATAATGCATATATTTAATAAGATTTAGAGTATGTGGAGTGAGTGAAATATAGATATCATCTAGGACAAAAGAAGAGTATGTTATTAACATATGCCTAAGCATAAATTTTAACAAATGAAAATATAGCTCAGTTGTGTCCGACTCTGCAATCCCATGGACTATAGACCACAGGGCTCTTCTACCCATGGAATTATCCAGACAAGAATACTGGAGTGGGTAACCATATCCTTCTCCAGAGGATCTTCCCAACTCAGGGATCAAACCCAGGGATCTCCTGCATTGCTGGTAGATTCGTAACTATCTGAGACACAAGGAAAGTCCATAGTATAGTATTATATTATATATTAAAGAATGCTTTGGGGATGGATATTTTATTGAAACTGAGTGGACAAGAAAGGTCTCATTATGACAAATTATTTTTCTATTTTATAAGCTGCTTTAGAGTTTACAAAAATATTTTGATACATTTTGTTGTATTCAATACTTATTCTAGACTGCTGAGATATATGTTACCATTTTCAGTCTGTAAAACATGAGATAGAAGCTTCTTTTATTCTAATAAGATAATTATGCTAATTTTCTGAAGTGGCTTTAGTTGGTCAGAGTTAAGAGTTTCACCTCAGAGTTTCTAATGAGTGATTTATTGCATCACTCCTTTACACTGGTTTTTACCAACTTCCACACTAGTGACATTTGGGCTGGCTAATTCTTAGTTGTAGAGTCTGTCCTGTGCATTTCAGGATGTTGGGCACCCACTAGATGCCAGTAGCAAACCTCACTCCAGTTGCAACAATCATCCAAAATTGTCTTCAGATATGGTTAAATATACTCTAGTACAGGGGAACCCAACTTGAGGTATCTAATGCCTGATGATTTAAGGTGGAGCTGATGTAAAAATAATAGAAATAAAATGCAAAGTAAACATAATGCACTTGAATCTTCCCCAAGCTATCCCCCTCTTTCGCCATCCATGGAAAAAATGTCTTTCATGAAAACGATCCCTGGAGTCAAAAAGTTTGGGGACCACTGCTCTAGGAGGCAAAATCACATCCAGCTGAGAACTATGGCTTTACACTTTTATAATCAGGGCTTTCTTTATTAAATATTTGTTGAATTTACTTATGAGCAAAAAAAATTGCAAAAACAATATGATTTTTAAAAGCTAATTGAAGAGGAATTTTTACTGTAATTACTACAAGCAACAAGAGCATCATACAAGGATTATAACAATTTGTTGAAGAAAAGGCACTCCACAGAAATGGAAAATAATACTATGTCAATGTATAGAAGCAACTAGGGTCAATAAAGCTAAAGGAAGATCTACATATGAATGTCATGGGATGTAATGTACAGCACGGTGACTATAGTAAATAACAATTTACTGCATATTTGAAAATTGATACAAGAGTAGATCTAAAAGTTATCATCACAAGAATAACATTATAGCTGTGTATAATTACTTATGTTACCTAGACTCATTGTTGTGATCATCCCACAATATATATATTTAATCATTATTCTGTACACCTAAAACTAATGTTATGTGCCAATTATATCTTAACAAAAAGCTTTAGTTTATTAACTTAATTTGCACTTCCAAATGAAAACCTTGATATTTCTAGGACTAGCTGCAGGTCAGAGAAGGCAATGACACCCCACTCCAGTACTCTTGCCTGGAAAATCCATGGACGAAGGAGCCCTGGTGCAGTCCATGGGGTCGCTAAGAGTCGGACACAACTAAGCGACTTCACTTTCACTTTTCTCTTTCATGCATTGGAGAAGGAAATGGCAACCCACTCCAGTGTTCTTGCCTGGAGAATCCCCAGGGACAGGGGAGCCTGGTGGGCTGCTGTCTATGAGGTCGCACAGAGTTGGACATGACTGAAGTGACTTAGCAGCAGCAGCAGCAGTAGTGTGCATAGATGGTTATATAAAATAGTTTGAAAATTGCTTTTTTTAATTTTACTAAGATTATATACTGTCTTCATAAAGTAAAGTTTAAATTATTTTTATCAAGTTTTAAGTAGAAATCTTACTAAACAAGAATCTGCAACACCAAATATATTAATTCTCTAAATGAGATTACACATGCATTTTCCCAATTCCTTTTAGTTTTTTAAAAAAAATTTTCTATATTTCAGCAAGGTTGTTTTTCTGAACAAACAGCTTTTGCAGAACATGATGAGCAAAGTGCTGTTCTTTATCTTGTTAGAAATCTTATACGAGAGATTGAGGGAAATTTATCAAGAATACCCCCTGGGGTAACTTGAATTGAATCTTAGTTAGCTGAGAATTTTGACTAATTTATCCCCCCCTTTCCCTTTGCAAAATGGATACAGTTGTTGCAACATGTTGACTTTTTTGCAAAGCAGTGCCAGATAGAGGAATAATTGCTATCGGATAAAAACCCACAGTTGTACTGTAATAAGATATTTGTTATGAATATCATACAAATGAATGTTGACTATAAAACTGTTTTAAATGAGTTGAATGATCATTTTATAAGAAAGACAGATTCATTTAATTTGGCCCTGCTTGGGGAAAGTCAATACAGAGACTGCCAATATAAGCAATTACATATTAAATGGAATTTGTACAGTACATTAGAGTGTAGATCTTGCTTTTCAATTTTTTTTGCATAATTGCAAATGATTATATTCCAATGAGGCAATCCACACCACAAGTCATGGGAAACATCAGTGCTTCTCTTCATTAACTTGTTGGAGTGAAAACTGTAAGTTGAAAGTATCAGATGATAATAATACAACCAAAGGATAAAGATAATAGTGAGCAACAATGGTCTTGTTTCTATGTTGACATACAATTATTTCAAATGATTGACTGAATATCCCTATAAAAGAAAGTTCTTAGCTCAGTAACTTTTAATTGTTTTTCTCTCTTCAGAAATTCTCTTATGTCTTGAATCTTTTGTGCTACTTTTTTTTTTTCCTGTGTTCCTCTTGATAAAAATGGAAATTCTTTTGGAATGGAAATGGAAATCAGGTTAGAGGGCTACTGGAATGCTAATGTATCCTTTAATGTTTAGAATAAGTTATTTAAATTCCATAACTTTTCATTCATTGAGGGAACTTAAGTTAGCACTCAGTAACTGTTGGCTTGTGTTCTAATTTTATTCATTTAGTAAGTGTTAATGAGTACTTAAACTATTTACCAACCGCCTACAGGTTCTAATACAGTTCTAAAATATATAAAAATCTTTGAAAAGCAAGATCTGCAGTTAAAGGTACTGAACTATGCGAATTTCAATAAGGCACCCAATCGCAGAGCTCCTTACAACCTGAGAGAGAAAAATAAATGCACAAGAAAATACTTGTAATTTTTTGTAACCATGTTGGAAGAGGTCATGGACAGAATGTGACTATCTACTGACACGTGAGCTGAACCCAGACAACTTGAGGTGCCTGACAGCCCCCACCCTACCTTGTCCTCCAACATGTGCATCCCGCTTGCCTTCCCTGCCCTAGAAGAACTCAGCCTGGAGACAGCGATGCGATGCTAAAACTATCTGTCTGGTACACACAACCAAACCAGTGAAGTCTTCTGCATAAACTGCCAAGGTTCTGTCAGGTCGGTGCAGGGATATACTGATCCTGCTGTGGTCCAAGATAAACCATTAAGTTCCTTGCTTATTAAAACTGCCCCCTATCAATCTGGGATATTCTGCCACTTTCCTTTGTCTCTCCCTACCCTCTGTGTACCAGTCGCCAGTTTCAGATTTCACAGAAGGTCCTGTGGTTTCAAACCAACAAACCAGTACTCTGATCGTAATGACAACTGTAGGGATTTTGCTTGCTTTTTTTTTTTCTTTTGGCCGCGCACCACCATCTTGTGGTATCTTAGTTCCCAGACCAGGGATCCAATTGGTCCCCCTTGCAATGGAAGCTGAGAGTCTTACTCTTTAGACTTCCAGGAAAGTCCTGGTAACCATATTTCTAATTCTACTTCTTATCTATATCTTCTGTTTCGGGTCCAGATGACTACTTAGGAAAAGCTCAAATTTTCTCCTACCCTGGACACATGAAATATACATAGGTATCTGTCGAATCATTTCTTCTGAAAAGAGCCTAAAAACTTGTGGAGTGACCCCTTCGTGGGAGGAAACCTCATGTAATTAAGAAGGAAAGGAAGAGGCAGTATCTGCTCACATACCTCACACCAGGGTGCTGTGACCCCCAAATCAGGAGGGAGCTCGAAACCTGAAGCTTCTTGCTGAGGAGAAGTTGGGTGTCTGACAGCAACAACTTCAAATATTAAGACCTGCACCTGGAGACTTCCCTGGTGGTACAGTGGTGGAGAATCCACCTGCCAGTGCCAGGAACACGAGGTTGGTCCCTGCTTCAGGAAGATGCCACAAGCCACAAGGCAATGAGGGCCATGCACCACAGATACTGAGCCTGAGCCCTTGATCCCGTGCTCACCACAAGAGCAGCCACCAAGGAGAGGCCCGCGCACTGCAACTAGAAAGCCCATGCCCAGCAACCAAGACCCTGTGTGGCCAAAAATAATGTTTTAAAACTACATTTACAAAATAAAATTAAAGACAGACCTGCATCTGAGAGACAAGCCCCCCGACACATGGTTTTGAAGACTGAGTGGATAAGGGGAAGTGAGAAATGACTCGTACAGACTTACCACTGCTCCGGGGCCTGCACAGAAATGTCCTTTGAACAGAGCCCAGATTTAACATGAGAGTCTCATTTGCTAATTTTAAGTGTGGATCTGAAGGACAGGCGCCTGCTAGAATACTCTCTGGAAACCAGGCTGGTAAACACCATCTTCCCACTTTTTTTCTGTGGTGCCCAAATCGGCAGACACGATCCTTTTTTGTTTGCTTTTCCCCTTTCCTTTCTTTTTTCTTCTTTACTCAGAGGGTGCCACGTCATGCTCTCCTCAGCCATGCACGGAGCCTTACAGCAGCTTCTACATAGGTCTGGTGCCCCGAGTTTTCCGTCCACTGAACCAGGTTTTATGGCTGCCGATGTGATGCCGCTTGAACCCCAGGCTCGAGAAGGCGGGGTGGGAGCGTTGGTTACTGACTTCCGGCTATAACCTATAACCAACCACAGAGGGCTCAGTTTTCCACGGGCTTCCCCCACCTGGACTTGGCCACAGAAAGCAGGCTAAAATGTGTCCCCGTCTTTCTGAGAAAGAGGCCTATTTGCTTGTGAGGAGCTCCAGCCTGAAGTACCACTCACATCCCACGCCCTTGCAGAGGCTGCGCACACACGCCCCTCAGGGAGCTGCGCCGCCATCTTGGCGACCCCCAGCCCCCACACGGGAGCTTCCATGCTTGTCCCGAGCCCCAGGATCTGCCTCCTCCAGACAGCCTGGCTTCGGGAACCTTTACATGCAGCCCCAAGGGTCTGTATCTATGTGCTTCTAGAAGAGCTGCCTCCTGAGGCAAGGCTTCCTGTCAACCCTCGTCAGGTGCCCACCGAGACCCCTCTTCAGGACGCTGACAGTTACAGTCACTGCCTGACCCACTGGGAGCCACAAAGAATAAAAATAGTTGTGGGCGGGTCACAAAGGCTTCGAGACAACCTAAAGCTGGGGCTGGACTGCAGGATAAGGTGCATCTGTCCAGACCACTCCTTCCAGACCAGGAAGGTGCTTGCTCATCTAATACATGGACTCCCACCCCAAGAGTTGAACAACGTGAAGAAAGAGAGGAATATGTTACAAATGAAAGGAGAAGATAAAATCTCAGCGGGTGGGGGGTGGGGGTAGGGGACAGAAAACTAATGAAACAGATAATTTACCTCATAAAAAGTTCGAAATGAATCTGTATTCTCAGATGAGAAGACAAAGACTAAGTCCAAAAAGTGAACATTCGTTCTCTTCAGTAGCATCAGCAGTTTTCTTCAAAATATGGAAGGTATGTTTTCCATTCTCAAAACTTTTTTTTTCTTATTGTGGTCTTACACACAACTGGCAAAATGCTGCTGTATTGGTTGCCACATGCAAATGAAAACAGAGTAAAACTATGCTGAAGAGTACATTATTGATGTAAAATCTGAAAGGTTTTGAAGATAAGGAGAGTTCAAGGAAACAACTCAGTCTAAGAGACCTTTATCAACATATGTCTCAGAACTCCAACTCTTCCTTTCACACAAACTGTTTGTTGACTTCCGTCTATACATTTCCAACTGCTCTTTGCAAAGCATGCAGTTCAGTAGGCCAAAGAAACTTGAAGTTTCCTTTTTCATCTTGAACATAGATTCAAAAGAGGTCTGGAGAGGCACTGATTTACATGATCACCATAGTAACTACAGTTGATATTTTTCCATTTTGGTTTACAGCTGATTTCCTACTGTAAATTTAAAACCAGAATATTTTTTTTTACTAATTTTATTTATTTATTTATGGCTGCACTGTTTTCCTTTTTATACACAGGGTTTCTCTAGTTGTGATGAGTGGGGGCTACTCTTCATTTGGGGGCTTTCCTGGTAGCTCAGATGCTCAAGAGTCTGTCTACAATGTGGAAAAACCAAGTTTGATCACATGCACAGGCTTCTCATTGTGGTGGCTTCTCTTGTTGGAGTTTGAGGACTCTAGAGCATGGGCTTACTTGCTCTGAGGCATATGGGATCTTCCTGGACTAGGGAAGGAACCTGTGTTCTCTGCATTGGCAGGAAGATTCTTAGCCACTGGGTCACCAGAGAAATCCCTAAAACCAAAATATGTTTAGTAGAAAAGCAGAGATAAACTATCTATGTATAAATTCTCAAGAGTTCATCACCTGATCTAAAGTTTGGGAATAGAACTGGAAAGAATGAACAGGTTTTACTTTGTCTTTCCTTCTAAGAATCCTTCTGAAATCTTAAAACATGAATCTTAATCAATAGTTTTGAAAAGAGCACAAATGGATAGTTGTTCCAAAGGAGAGAAATATGTGGCTGACCTGAAATCTAGATGAGTATCATTCTAGTTAGTTTTGGCCTTTTCCAGCTATCAAAGGTGCTACTGCAATTGGTACCCACCAGTCAAGGTGTTTTTATATCTGGTTCATCCTTAGTTTAGATGAAGTTCTGGTTTCTTCTGGTATCTGGTTTATATCAGAAAACATTTTTTTCTGGCAATCCCTATATCTGTGGTTTTTTAGAGTAATATAAAAATATTTTCTTTGGTACATACAACAAATTAAAATTTGAATCACATAACTTGGCAGCACAGTTCCCTCATTATTGTGACCACAGTTGAGAAAATAGCTCCAAAGAGCATCTGAAATGGCACTCTCAAATTTTCAGCTTCTAAAGAGTGTGAAGCCTGGTATACAGTAGAATTAAAGATGCCACCTTTGAGCTGCATCACCTGAAAAGCTTTAAAGCCCACTTATATCATAAAATATTTAGACCTCCCTAGTTAGTACATTTCTAACTGCATAATAATTTCTTTAAAGAAATATGCCCTGATGTATAGTAAGTAAATGTTTTACTAAATGTAAACTATTGGGGCACTTTGGTTTTGTCGCTATGCCTTCAGTCTCAGTTTGTTCAAGTGAAGATCTGACCTTTTCCACACAGTACTGAACCAAATTAATACTTCATAACATGCTAATTCTATCTTATGAAGGCTCTCAATTACTACCTAAAAAACTTGTTTGTATCATGTCATTAGAAGAGCTATAACTCTCATTTTATAATCTAAGAAGATTTATAAAAAGATTTATAAAATCTCATTTTATAAACTAAAAGACTGAATGTTCAGGTCTCAGATACTGATCTTCAATTATGGGTCAAGGCTCTAGAAACTTTTTGACCTGTGGTGGCATGTTACTAAGAAAAAAAGTAGCAAACAGACATAGAAACTTAAATTAGAGAGCCTATGAAAGAAATAGACTGTTTAAAGTGTTTACTGAAATGCTATTTGCAAAAGTTCTTATTTGATGTTTGCAAATTAAAGGGTAACAGGAAAGAAAGAAAATGGGGGGCAACTCTTGAAAATCTGTCACTTTTGTTTCTGGGTTTTTGTTGTTATTTTGCTTTACTTTACATCTACTGTTCTTTTGTCCCAGGAATCTTCTGTATTCTGTGCCCAGCACTCTAAAATGAAAAAGGAAAAATATATATACTGCAAAGAAACTCATGCCAAAGAAGCTCAAGACTCTAATGCCATTAAATCTGAAGTTTTTCATGTCATGATGGTATGGATGCAGTTGACATTTTATTAATAAAGAACATTATTTTCTTGATACAAATATGTAAATAGAATGTTGATGTGGTAATATTTTTGACTGAAGTAAACACTGGGAAAGTGGAACTTGAGAATGCATAAGAAAAGCTGTGGTAATTGTCATGTCTCTAGATCACCCTATACATTCTTAAGTCTACATGCACTTTTTTTTTTGCAAATGTTCCATTATAACGATATTGTACAAGGTGGTCGAAGGGAATCTTTTTATAGTGGCTTTGACAGTTGCTCAGCCAGCGGAGCACTTTGTGTTTAAATTTTGCAAAATTAATCATTGAATGAAATTAGCATTGGTCTCTTCAGAAATAAGCAAGGTCTTTATAATTCAAAGTAGATCTTAACAAGACTTTTTTGTACTGTTTATGATTCTAGATGAACAAGAACATTTTGTTGTATGAGACACTAAGATAATACATTAAGGAGCTTTTTGTTCTTTATTAATCTATTTTAGAAATGACTTATCTCCCCTTGGCATAATGAAAATGCCTACATAAGAATCATGTCAGGTCAGCTCTCCTAAGTAATTCCACAAATCATTCAAAAACTCTTTTCCAAACTCACTGTTATCATTTGGCAGGATGAATTCATTGTCCAAAGTTATATTTAAACATGAGATTGTCTATTCCAATATTTATCAATCAATTCTAGTGAGGATAGGGGAAAAGCAAGTCTGAGATTAAACATTTTTAAAGGATTTTCTAATTATGGTTAATAAAAAGTTGTATGTTCTTATATATGCTGAGTGTAGAAAGAAACTATATGACCCCAAAATTGGAAGTAGCCTTTTCTTCTTATATCCTGAGTCTCGAGTGTTTATGGGGAAAATAACACAGTCAAATAATGTTTTGTTAAAAATGATATTGCACAGTCAAATCCTGTATGATACATCTGTGAGGAATCTTGGAGATCACCCAATCTAAATCTTCCATTAAAAATAACAAGCTTTTATTGCTAATTATCATTAGAGATGATAATTGGCATATTTAAGTTTAGAAAATTAGAACTCAAATCTCCCTGTACTAATTGCAATGCACTTTTCATTATACCATACTCCCAGTTTCGATTTAAATTTACAACAGGTGGTTGAGTCAGGTGGTGGAAGTATAGACAGGATAGAAGATATGTCTCCCTGTTTTACAAACTTCCCTTTGACATCTCCAGCTAAAATCCACTTGATGTAAATTGAGTGCTCTGTAACTTTCCTGGATTATGTCATTTTCACAATGTATTATTCACCAATCAACTTCCCATATACCTTTGGGCTACTCCAGTGTCTAAACTAATCAGAGTGGAACCAAAAGTTTTAGCACCTCCAAAAAGTAAAGATTACAATTATATCCTATGAGTTTCTACTTTAGTTCTCTGTTTAACACTATAGTAATTCTCTGTAAACATTGCAGTTCTCTTTGAAATCACTCTACCCTAATCCACAAATTTGCTGCTTTTTATTTCAGTATTACATTTGGACAATTATTTTATAGTGGCTTTGACAGTTGCTCAGCCAGCGGAGCACTTTGTGTTTAAATTTTGCAAAATTAATCATTGAATGAAATTAGCATTGGTCTCTTCAGAAATAAGCAAGGTCTTTATAATTCAAAGTAGATCTTAACAAGACTTTTTTGTACTGTTTATGATTCTAGATGAACAAGAACATTTTGTTGTATGAGACACTAAGATAATACATTAAGGAGCTTTTTGTTCTTTATTAATCTATTTTAGAAATGACTTATCTCCCCTTGGCATAATGAAAATGCCTACATAAGAATCATGTCAGGTCAACTCTCCTAAGTAATTCCACAAATCATTCAAAAACTGTTTTCCAAACTCACTGTTATCATTTGGCAGGATGAATTCATTGTCCAAAGTTATATTTAAACATGAGATTGTCTATTCCAATATTTATCAATCAATTCTAGTGAGGATAGGGGAAAAGCAAGTCTGAGATTAAACATTTTTAAAGGATTTTCTAATTATGGTTAATAAAAAGTTGTATGTTCTTATATATGCTGAGTGTAGAAAGAAACTATATGACCCCAAAATTGGAAGTAGCCTTTTCTTCTTATATCCTGAGTCTCGAGTGTTTATGGGGAAAATAACACAGTCAAATAATGTTTTGTTAAAAATGATATTGCACAGTCAAATCCTGTATGATACATCTGTGAGGAATCTTGGAGATCACCCAATCTAAATCTTCCATTAAAAATAACAAGCTTTTATTGCTAATTATCATTAGAGATGATAATTGGCATATTTAAGTTTAGAAAATTAGAACTCAAATCTCCCTGTACTAATTGCAATGCACTTTTCATTATACCATACTCCCAGTTTCGATTTAAATTTACAACAGGTGGTTGAGTCAGGTGGTGGAAGTATAGACAGGATAGAAGATATGTCTCCCTGTTTTACAAACTTCCCTTTGACATCTCCAGCTAAAATCACTTGATGTAAATTGAGTGCTCTGTAACTTTCCTGGATTATGTCATTTTCACAATGTATTATTCACCAATCAACTTCCCATATACCTTTGGGCTACTCCAGTGTCTAAACTAATCAGAGTGGAACCAAAAGTTTTAGCACCTCCAAAAAGTAAAGATTACAATTATATCCTATGAGTTTCTACTTTAGTTCTCTGTTTAACACTATAGTAATTCTCTGTAAACATTGCAGTTCTCTTTGAAATCACTCTACCCTAATCCACAAATTTGCTGCTTTTTATTTCAGTATTACATTTGGACAATTTAGTAGCCTTTTATTTTCATGGATGCTTGTCTTACTAATGCAGTGCATTAAGCAGTTTCTTCTTTTCTCCTCGGATCCCTCAAATCACAGGATTACCTTGTAGAATTAGAAATGCTTCACTTCCCCTGTGACTTGCAAAGTAGTTGCCGCAATTACATATGGTAAACAAAATGAGTGAGTTGTTCTTCAATTGCATTCATTCTGGAGCTAGCCAAACAAATCATTGATTTGGAACATACTGTAGATAACATATATCTATAAACAGGGGAGTGGGTGGCTGGCATTAAGGTTCAGTGTGACATCAACAATCCTAAAAAATTGATCCAAAAAAGTCTGTTGAAGAGAGACTTCAGTTCTAACTAATGATTGGAATTACTATTTAAGCTCTTTTTAAAAACTGAACTTAAAGTCTCCTTTATCAGATAAATTTAAAAAAATGCTTTAATTAGAAGCAAAATCCATTTCTCTGGCTCAGTCGGTAAAGCATCCACAGGAGACCCAGGTTCAGTCCCTGGGTTGAGAAGATCCTCTGGAGAAGGAAATGGCAACCCACTCCAGTATTCTTGCCTGGAAAATTAAATGTAGAGGAGCTTGATGGACTACAGTCCATGTGGCCACAAGAGTCGGACATGACTTAGTGATGAAACCACCACCACTTTTCTGAAATTTTACTTATATTGTTACTAGTTCCAAGTGGAAATGAGACAGTCTACATTCCCAGATATCATAGTGAGCTGCCTATGTTTTTCACTTTCTTTATTGAAGAAACTAATCCCTATCCAATGAATTAGAAACCGCAGTTTATTCTTCAAGAATAGTTAGGTAGCAATTTATGTTTGGAAGTAGTAGAGTATAGGAGTTTAGAAAAATGTGATCTCTGTAATTAGATCTCCTGTGATTGTTCCCTGGAGTCTAATACATTCTATCTTTATCTTGGGCAAAATAGCCCAACTTCTCTGGGGACTTCCCTGGTGGCTCAGACAGTAAACCGTCTGTGTACAATTCGGGAGACCGGGGTTCGATCCCTGGGTTGGGAAGATCCCCTGGAGAAGGAAATGGCAATCCACTACAGGACTATTGCCTGGAAAATTCCATGGACAGAGGACCCTGGTAGCCTTAAGCCCGTGGGGTAGCAAAGAGTCAGACACAACTGAGTGACTTCACTTCACTTCACTTCCACTTTGGGTTGTTGATAGGATTAAAAGAAATAAAGAATGTAAATTTCTTAGAAGAGTGCCAGGCCACTGGAGAGCACTCAATCATTAATAGCTGTTTTTATTCCAGGTTTGAAATCCGGTTTTGTTTGTTTGTTTTTGTTTTTTTTGACAAAAAACAAGTCAGAAGTAGTACACAAAACACAATTCTAATCCTTTAAGAACTTTGTTTCCTCACATTGCAGATCCTAGGATATATTTTACAGCACCTTCAGTTTTTACTAGAAGGTCAAATGTTACTAGTCTGTGGTAGCTATTAACTGAATATGGCTCAAAAAACAGATCTTTCCCACTGTTTGTTCTCATAAATAAAGCTTTATTGGAGCCCAGTGATACCCATTCATTTCCATATTATCTGTGGCTGCATTTGCTCTACAGTTGCAGCATTGAGTAGTTTCATTAAAGACAGTCTGGTCCACAAAGCTGAAAATATTTATTACCTGTCCTTTTACAGAAAGTTTGCTTAACCTTAGTTATAGCAGTAGTTAAATATAGGTTTGGAAGATAAGTGAGTTCTAAGAATAGGTTTTGCTAGGAAGAACCTCTGCCGATTTAATGCTAAAAGAAGACAGATTTATGTTGAAAATGGTTCATAATAAGTAAATTTTCCAACAGTCCACACTTATTCCTTTACAGTTTTATTGAATCATAATTTACATATCATAAAATTCACCATTTTAAGTATAAGATTCAATAATATAGTCCTATAAGTATATATGAAGTTGCACAATCATTGCTACAAATTCAGTTTTCAAGCATTTTTATTACTCTGAAAATTTCCCTATACATGTCTTCATTCAATTCCTGTTTTTACTCACAGCCTCAAGCAACTATTTATCCCTTTCTATCTCTTTAAATTTGCCTTTTACAGACACTTCCTATAAATGGAATCATATTTTGGCTTTATATCTGGCTTATTTCACTTAGGATACTGTTTTTAAGGTTCACTCATGTAGATACATGATGTTTTTGTTCCTTTTGATTTCCCTACAGTGAGTATGCAATGTTTTGTTTACCCATTCACCAGTGATAGACACATAGTTTGTTTTCAGTTTGGGGCTTTTAGAAACCTGGCATGCTGCAGTCCATGGGATTGCAAAGAGCTGGACATGACTGAGCGACTGAACAACAATAAGTAATACTGCTACTATGAACATTCACTAAGAAGTCCTTATGTTAACAACATATATTTTAATTTATATTTTATAGATTCCCAGGAGTGGAATTACTCATGAAATTGTAATTACAATTACATGAAATTGTAATTACAGTGGTAATTACTATTACCACTGTAATTACAATGAAATTGACAAACTTTTCTGAAGTTATACCATACTACATTCTTGCAAGTGGATGGGGCTCTAGTTTCTTCACATCCCCACAAGCATTTATTTTCTTTCTATTTTAACCATTCTAGGGGATGTAAAATAGTATCTCGTTTTAATTTTTATTTTTCTAATAACAATGAATAGCATTTCATATGCCTAAGAGTCACTTATATGTTGTCTTCAGTGAAACATTTATTCAAATCCTTTGCTCATTATTTAACTGGATTTTTTGGTCTTTTTTGTTAGAATTGTTAGGGTTCTATAAATTCTAGATACAGATTGTTCATCAGATATCTAAGCTTATTTTTAACAACTCATTGCTTCAGATCAGAGGCAAACTAAAATAGTATTAATCCTCCTGACCTCTGATAAATTTTAATGCCTTGGAGTAAATGAAGTATAGACTTTGGAGTCAGACAGTCCTGGGTTCATGTTTTATCCCTACTGTCACCAGCTGGGTAGACCCTGGCTAAACTGAGACTCAAAGTTTTCATTTCTTTCTCTAAAAATAGGGTTAACAGTACAAATTTCATTGAAAAATGAATGAGTGAGTTTAGGTCAGCAATTTTCTTTGAAGTGAATAAATGAAATCCAGTTCATGCCCGTTAATACTTATATTCTCTTTGGGAAAGAAGTATTTAAATAGAGAATGACATTTTGTGATAAATGCTATTTTAAGGCATTGACAAGGTCCAGATGATACTAGGGAGCAAGAAATTTGACTGAGTGACACAGAATGGTCAGGAAATTCTTGGAAGATATGGTACTAAGTTGTGTGAAATGTAAGACAGAAGTAAGCCAGGAAGAGTGAGCATTCAAGGTTGAAACCAGTGTATTTTTTTAAATATCCCCTTTAAAATAACACCAAATATTATTGATGTTAACCACCAAATATTATTAATGAAGCTTCAGAGCAGTCTAGTTGTACATGAGTTTTGTATTAGACTCATAGCAAAATGAAAGTGTGGTATTTAAGTAAGTCATTTAGAAAAGATTTAAGACTATTCTTAGAGAATATTTGTCTTTCATTTACAGACAAAGAAGTATCACTTATGTTGATGCCATCATGGCAAAAGAGAGTTAAATTTATGAGTCTTGTTGGTCAGTTGCAATTAGACTCCTGAAATAGTTGATAATAAGGTTCAGAATATTTCTAAAGGATTTAGAAACATATGCTGGAAGTGTTAGTTTGTAATTACATAGAAAAAAAGAATCCAGAATAAAGGAATGCCCACTTTTTTCTATTTCAGTGCAATGATATAGTGCTAAAAATAAATCAGCAAAGAAAGAATAACATGTTACTTTTGTCTCCTTGAAAGCTGGGAGACTTTGGAAGGTATATTCACTTTTTTAATGCCACCTGATGACCACCAAATATTATTAATGAAGTTTCAGAGCAGTCTAGTTGTGCATTAGTTTCATATTAGATTGATAGAAAAATGAAAGTGTGATATTTAAGATGCTGGGGGACATGCCTTATGTCATTCAATGCCCTTTTCTTATTCTGTACATTTATTAAAAGGCTGTCTTCAAAGTATCTCTCAGTTGGGCTTAATGTCAAGAAGATGGCGACTAATATTACACGAAATAAGAATGAAAGGATGGAGGGAATTCAGGGCCCTGGAGAGGCTGAGAAAAAGGAGGGTATAAAAAGTCAGAACAGGTCATCTAGGGAATGGAATGTTTGCACTGGTTTTCTTCTAATTGTGTTCTTTCTGAAAGTCCCAGAAGCAACTCATATCACAATCTGCCTTACTTTGCCTCAGGTAATGTGAAGCTTATGTAAATAAACAAATAAGTTTATCCATGGAAGTCATAATGTGAAATGTATAGTTATGTTCAAGGGGGATTTATTATTGATCATTAAAACACACACATACACACAAAATGATTGTAACGCTAATGTTTAGAAAGACAAAACCTGTCCAATGTGGATTAGAAAGAAAGAAAGAAAAGAAAGTGAAGTTGCTCAGTCGTGTTCGACTCTTTGCAACCCCATGGACAGTAGCCTACCAGGTTCCTCCATCCATGGGATTTTCCAGTCAAGAAAGCTGGAGTGGGTTGAAAAAGAGTTTCAAATAAGTTTCCTTCAAAAGTTCTCACACCCTTCTTAGCACTAAGCAATGGAATAACAGCACTATCTACCTGAAGCAATTTTCAAATAAGCCAAGAATCTTTGCATAAACTGGGAAAAGAGATGGAATAGAGAATAAGATGGAGAAGGAAATGGCAAACCACTCTAGTAATCTTGCCTGGAAAATCCCATGGACAGAGGTGCCTGGTGGGCTACAATCCATGGGGTCACAAAGAGTCGGACATGACTGAGCGACTAACACACACAGAGAAAATAAGAATCAAAAATAAGGCAAAGGAAAAACATATAGTTAGCAGAGGAAAATGAAAAAAAAAGCATTAGTTGGGGAAAAATATCTGTAAAGGTCTAGAGAGATTGAGATTCCAACTTCCTGTATAGCATAAATCATAGTTTTGATGATTATCAGTTTAATTTGGCCTTGAATGGGGTACTTTTTTCTTTCACTTGTTTCCAGGGATCAAATGAACTGGATAATTTCTAGAGTTTCCATTTGGGGTATTCAGACAGATTTAGATTCAAGTGCATGAGCCATACTAGGGAAAAATAAAATAATTAGTAGGAAAGCCTATATTTAAACCATAAAGGATGAATGAGTTTATGAGATAAATCAAATCAGCTACTTAATAGGTGAGTTTCAAGAAAGGGGAGTCATAATAAATGGACTATTTGTCTTTCAAGGTCCAGTTCAAAGACTTCTCTTGATATCCTGATGGGAATTAGCCATTTTCCTTCACTTTCATTGTCCCTCTATTATAGCAATTATTTCATGTTCATTTTATTGTTATTCACATGCTATGTTTATGACATTTTAATTTTAATGTTACTGAGGATAGGACTTAGGTCTGGCTGAATTTTGTTTCTTCTGTCCTCTGATTTCTACACATATATCCATCTTTCACCCAGAATACAGGGCCTGAAGATGTGCAGATATTAGCCGATTACACTCTGAGACTCAGTTTAACTTGGCCTTGAATAGAGACCAATAGAGAGAGACGCAATATTCAGAACTTGGCTCACAGCATGAAGTCTGATCTTAGGCAATTATTCAGGCTTCTTGTTCTATGAAACAGGATAAGAATTCAAATTTAACATGTTGCTATAGGTTGAAATGAGACATTTTTCTTGCCCCTGTTGACTGGGATAGATAACTTGAACTCTCTTAAGTAAGAGTAAGTGGAGATGGAGAGGGTAAGCATCATTAAAGGGACTGTAACTGCAGAAGCTCACAGATCAAAGAGAAAACTGTGTGGTCAGGGAAGCCTCCAAGTCTTCGGGTACTGAGCTGGCCAAAGTTCCTTTGTTTATTCATATCACCTTTTGGAAACATCTGAATAAACTTTTTGGCCAACCCAGTATTTCTGAGCTCATTTCCAACAGGATTGTCTCTTTGCACTCCTAATTTCTGCGTTCTTAAAAATGTTAGCTTTATTTCTCCAGTGTTTGACTGTGTCAGGAGAAGGGCTCCTTAAAGAAGAAAGGAATCTATCTTTCCTTCAAAGTCCAACAGAAAAATCCCAGAAAGGATTTGGTCATCTCACTTCCTGTCATGTGGTCACTTTTTACTATAATCAAAGAATTACCAGAAAGAGATTCTTGGCAGAAAAAAGACAATAACTAACAAATGTACTCCACACCAAGTGCTTGGCACAATGCTTACACATAACAAATGCTTACAAAATATCTCAAATATATGTGTGTGTGTGTGTGTGTGTGTGTACTTTTCAAGAGGAACTAATGAATTCTAGATAAAGAATGACTCTGTACAGTAGCTTGCTTATTAGGAATCTGATACCTGAGTATGTGTTTGTGGCTACTGGGTGAAAAAAATAATCATCTGGATTATTATAATGTCCATCTTCCCTGTATCAGTAAACTGCAATATCCACCTAAAACAGGAGATTTGCAATTGATTTCTTTCCAGCCTAGGTAATGACCCATCCACAGATCTCAATTTCCATGGATACAGTCCTCATCTAAGCCACTGTCATCTTTCAATAGATTGCTGAAAGGAGCTTCCAAATAAATTCTCTGCTTCTACTTTTATCCTCTTAGGGGCTATTTTCTCTAAATAACCAAAATAACTTTTAATGAAAAAACAGATATACATAATCAATCTTCCAATTAAAATGAGTATCTACTCATGGCAGTAAGAACATAATCCACATCCTTATCCATACTTAATATCCCTTTTCCATCTGATGTTTACCTCCCACAGCACCTTCATCACATACTACTCATGTTCCTGCACCACTGACCTCATTTATGTCAATCAAGAATCAAACTTCCTACTAGCTCAGGATATTAAAACTTTTCTGATCCAGAAGGTTCTTATTCCAGACCTTTGTATGGCTGACTCCTTTGTAGTAGATCTCTAATGAAATGCATCAACATAACCAAGAGCCTTCTCTAATATCCTTGGCTAATGCAGTGAACCTTCACCTCATCGCTCATTTCCCCAAAGCAGACTATAAACTCCCAGCAGGCAAGAATCAGAGCTTTCTTGTTCATGGCTTTATTCCTAGGTCTTAACCTATAAGAAGACCTTAATAATGACATACTGGTGTTGCAAAGTATGATATAAGTAGAAAGCTAAAAATATAATGGCTCAAAATTCATATGATATTTGTACTTGAGATTAAGACACAGTCTCTCTAAAATCTTCGTTAAAAACCTGGACACTTAGCTACAGATAATGAAGTATATTGTCCTTTGTGTCCTATTTAGATATGGGTAGTGTTATGGGCCAGATGAGTAAGTGGTCACTTAACAAGGTCCTGACGGAATGGAAACCAATATAGGTATTTTTGAAGAGAAGAAGAGAAATGAATGTCAGATAGATAAGGTAACCTGTTTGGACTACTTATCAAAGAATTGGTACAGCAAGGAAATAGCATAAAGTAAAAGACCACTATGCTCCTGAGAAAAGGGTAGCAGACTACCTAAGGCAAAATTCAGCTGGAATAACACCATGTCCTGAGTTAGCAGACAAGACAGAGGCAATCAGTAACTTTGCAGTGACCTTGGGGAAAACTCCTCTCATCACTAAGTTTTGGTTTTCTTCTCTGTGAAGAGAATTGGCTTAAAGAGATGGAGAGGCTTTCCTGCTCTACAATTACAGAAGACTAAAGACCTCCCCCCAAGAACATTCCTCCAATGCAAATTAAGGGTTTACAGAGCCTCAGAGGCTTTCCTTAAAATCTGTGAGGGGATGCTACTAAGAAAAAGTGTATCAGTTGCTAAGGCATCCTCTCCAAGGTACAGACTAGGATAGATGTCATAAAACCACCATGGGACTGTCCTACTTGTTTGTCAGCTCAGGAAGGGATAAATGAGGCATGTTAAGATGAAGCTAGTGTGATGTGTGCGCTTGTCTTTTGTCCCTAAGTATTTTATTTTTAATTTATCTTACGATATAGTCTCCTTTGAAAATTAACAAAAAGGAAAGGCAATTTTATTTATTATCACTGATGAGGCTCCGAAGAACCTTAGTTAGAACTGGGGCTGCAAGAACTTTGAACTAGAACTTTTTCTTGTTTGTAACAGGTGTTACAACCTTAATGTGGGTTACAGATTCTAACTCAGGCCTAAAAAAGACCAAAAAAATGAAACAAGTTACATGCATGCATGCTAAGTCACTTACCTAAGTTGTGTCTGACTCTTGGCAATCCTATGGACAGTAGCCCTCCTGGCTACATATCCATGGGGTTTCCCAGGAAAGAATACTGGAGTGGGTTGTCATACCCTCCTCCAGGGGAGCTTCCTGACCCAGGGATCAAATACCTGTCTCTTATGTTTCCCGCATCAACAGATGGGTTCTTTACCACTAGCGCCTGCTGGAAAGCCCAAGAAGTTACATGATTGATTAATTTATTTCCTCTGATACACTCTGAGTACACCAAACTGGTGGCACTTTTCCGGGTAATCCCTGAAAATATGCCTCAGTATTTAGAACATGATTTATCCATCAAGAATTTCAGGTTAGATTCAGTAGCCAATGACTGAATATGATTAGGAAAAAGAGGATTATCTCTTTGGAGGACAATTGCACAAAAAGAAAGCTTCTGTTGCATTTATTGTGGAATAAAATGGAACTTGCTATTAGAAACAGGTCCTCATGATGAGTATTGACCACAAAGCTTTTGATTATCCTAGGCACTGACAATTCCATCATTGTTGAAAATATTCCCTCTTTGCCATCTATAATGCAAAAAGGAACTGAAGTATGAAAAGGCAGGGGAAATAGCTTTATTCTAATACAGTATGCAAAGCTCGCTCTGCTTTCAGTCTTCTGTGTCCATTTCCCAAGACAAATTTGAGAAAGTAGATATATAATGTTTCTGTGTGCATACGTTTAGAAATCAAAAAAGAAAAAAAGCTCTTCTTTGCTCTTGATTAGATAGAGATCCCTACTTTTTCTTTGTACATAGACTGTATTTTGTTTTACAGAGATGTATGAAATTTCCAATTTTCTATGAAAACAATAAATAAAAGCACACACACAATTTATCTGATCTAAGAAAAATAGCATTAAAGGAATGCAAGGAGGCAGACTTAAGGGAAAATTGAATGTTAAATAAACATAAGAAGAAAAGAAATTCATCTAATCCAAATGATCAGAAATACATTTGGAGAAATTTGAATTTAGGCAGAGAAAAGCAGCAATAAACTTTTAATGGATGGACACTGAGTTGTGAGCAAATCCGAACTGTAGAAAACTGCAGAACCCTTTGAAAGAAAGCAAGCAGTCTCATGAGATAGATATATGTATGTGTGAAAATGTGGTTCACTCTGAGAATATAGCAAGTTATGGACAAACCTTGGATTAAGAATTTGATTTCAAAAGAGTGTAAACCCTTTGTTACAGCATTCATTCAGTACATAACAAACTCAAGGATCAGTTCAAACCCTATACCTTTCATAAAGCCTTCCCAGTTATTGTGACCCTTAATGATGCCTTCACACCATGACACCCATTATCCAACATAGATTTTTACCTTAATTGCCAGTCTGTGTCGTCTCGATTTTTGTTTCATCTGTGTTCACTGTGTAAGTCTCAGAACACCTTGAGGACTACCAGGTCTCAAAAAATTAAGGCTGCCGTGCTTTTAGATACTAAGTTAGCATGTAATGAAGACAATATTGATTATGCATTATAAGGGAAAAAAACATCATACTCCCAAATGGAAACAACGACAGTCACGACCTCACATGTTTTGCTTAACCTATAAGGCAGATATTGATCCCATCTGACCGCAAGAACAGAACTTGCATAAAGGGCTTACATCCTGAACATTTTAGTCATATTCAGTCTGCTGTGTGGTCAAAAATCCATATTAGTGGAGTGCCAGCAATGCATCAAATGTACTGTTAATTTCACACACAGCAGAGGTTCTGTGCTTTGATGAGGACCACTTAAATTTAATAGAGGAGCAAGCTGTCCCATGCCTGTTCTAAAACAGGAAAGTGACCCCAAAGCCAGGAGACAGATTTATTTACATGCCCAGAATGTGATGTGTGCCTTTTGGCACAGAGTAGATTTTTGGCAAGAAACCTATAAGGTGAAATGGTAATTGTGGGGACAGGACCTCCAGGGTGATATGCGGGAGCAGACAGGCTTGCTTCTTTCATACAAGGCTCAGAAACAGAATGGCCATCATATTAGGGAGCCTTACAACGTGTAAAATACTATTTCATCCAAGAAAGTAGCCCTCCATGGACACCAAGGCTATAAGTGGAGTGAGCATGCAGGCTGCTAAAGCAATTGTCAGCAGTGGCTGCCAGAGAATCAGATGCTGTGGCTGCAGAGATACTATCTGTGGCTTGGTGTTTCGAACCTACCGTAGAAGTTCAAAGAGGAGCAGCAATGACTGAACCAACTCTCAGGGGAATACGAGAGCTATATTATCTATAATTTATAGGACTTGAATGACAAATCTTGATTTTTGGGGGGTTACACAAGCAGTGATGTTTCCTCTGTAAGGGAAATTGCCTTAGAGCATGTGTACTGCAGATTTCTCTGAAGAAGAGCATGCAAATTGGAATGATGAAGGAAGTTATTATGAACTGTCTTGATTAGGTGAATTATGGTTATATTTGAGGCAAGCCATGGCAGTATAAGCGTAACTCTAAAGGGGAAAATCCTAGTAAGTTCACTGGAATTCTAACAACTGTAGAAGGATTCCCAGCCACCATATTTAATGACTTGAACAGTAGAACTGCTCAACAAATAATGTGGAAGCTTAGGAAGTATTCCATCAGAGTCTACACAGAAACTTTCGAAATGTTTGTCTCCAAATTACAGTCAGAGTAAGGGTGAATTAGATCAATGACAATGGCTAGAACTTTGTGTCACATCAAAATGTAGGATTGTATTCATCTAGCTAGTATCCTCCAGCATTGTATTAGGACTTATATTACTTCTAGTGTATTATGACTCATCAAATAGTTATTATGTATAGTGGATGAATTGACCAATTTATTCCAAATTGACTCATTTATTCAGTAAGTAATTATTAAGTGCATGCTGCGTATCAAGACTGGATCTAGTTGTTGGGAATACAGAAGTGAAAGTAACAGACAAGTTTCTGCTCTCTTTACACTCTAGTTAAAGTAAGAAAAATAAATTAGAAAGCACACTGGGAGGCTTTGAGATGGAAAGAAAAAAACAAAAGGGGAAGAAAGACATTAATGGAGATTCTTTAAAAAGTTATTTTACTGAAGTATAGTTGATTTACAATGCTGTGTTACTTTTTGTTTTATAGCAAAGTGATTCAGTTATATGTATATATAATACTTTACTTTTGCTAAGCTCAAACTCCCAATTCACCGTCCCACCTTGGCAACAAATCCATTATTTCTGTAAGTTTGTTTCTGTTTTGTAAGTAAGTTCACCCATGTTGTAGTTTAGATTCCACATATAAGTGATATAATATGGCATTTCTTATTTTGACTTCCTTCATTTAGTATGAAAATCTCTAAGAACATCTGTGCTGCTGCAAACAGCATCATTTCATTCCTTCTTATGGTTGAATAGTATTCCATTGCATAAATATACCACATCTTCATCCATTGAGATGCAATTTTAAATAGTGTGTCCATGGAATACCTCAATAAGGTGGTAACATTTGAGAAAAGAAATGAAGAACTGAGTCATGTGGATATCTGAGGAAAGAACAAACTGTAGATAGCACCAAGTATAGAAGTCCTGATGCTGCTGTGTGCCAGGGGAGTTCAAGGAGTAGTAAAAATCTAGTATGGAAGGCCAGAATAGAATAGATAAGGGGATGAGAAACAGTAGGGGACAGGGATCCAGAGATGGACCATGGAGGACATTGTGAGGACCTTGGTTGTTACTCCAGTGGGGGGTTTTGAGCAAAGGAAGGAAATGATTGACCACATGATTTTAAAACATCACTCTGCTGTTAATTAAAACCAAGTGGGACAAGGGGTCCATTGAGGAAGCACTTGGAATAATTTGGACAGGGAAGGACAATGGCTTTGAAGCCATAGACACCTTGATGACGAATTCAACTAGGTGTTACTGAGTCTTCTTTAAAATCCATTGGGAATGTACAAAATGAAATCAAGTGGTTTTACTACAAGCAGATATTTTTTAAAATGTTATAATAGAAGGACCGAGTGCTACACAGTATAGAGAAAAGAACAATTAATATAAGTAGTGACAGATGAGAATATAGTAAGCAAAAAATCAGAAATGGCTTTCTAAAGAATGTGGTATAGATTTGAATCTGCACAAACAGACATTTAAACACAACCTCTTCCTACTTGCTTGGTGGCTGTGGGGAACAGATGAAAGGATGTTGAAAAAGGCTAAGGGAGAGATGGCCAATATATTTTAAGTACAAATATTGACACTAGCTAAGTTTTTGCACAGTTAAGGAAGCTATAATCAAGGTGAAAAGGCAGCCTTCGGAACGGGAGAAAATAATAGTAAACAAAATAACTGCCAAAGAATTATTCTCCAAAATATACAAGCAGCTCATGCAGCTCAATACCAGAAAAATAAACGACCCAATCAAAAAATGGGCCAAAGAACTAAACAGACATTTCTCCAAAGAAGACATACAGATGGCTAACAAACACATGAAAAGATCCTCAACATCACTCATTATCAGAGAAATGCAAATCAAACCATGCTGAGGTACCATATCATGCTGGTCAGAATGACTGCCATCAAAAGTTTACAAACCATAAATACTGGAAAGGGTATGGAGAAAAGGGAAGCGTCTTACACTGTTGGTGGGAATGCAAACTAATACAGCCACTATGGAGAACAGTTTGGAGATTCCTTTAAAAACTGGATATAGAACTGCTGTATGACCTAGCAATACCACTGCTGGGCATACACACTAAGAAAACCAGAACTGAAAGAGATGTGTGTACCCCAATGTTCATTGCAGCACTGTTTACAATAGCCAGGACAAGGAAGCAACCTAGATGTCCATCAGCAGACAAATGGATAAGAAAGTTGTGGTACATATACACAATTACTCAACTATAAAAAAGAACACATTTGAGTCAGTTCTAATGAGGTGGATGAACCTGGAACCTATTATACAGAGTGAAGTAAGTCAGAAAGAAAAACACGAATATAGTATATTAACTCATATGTATGGAATTTAGAAAGATGGTAATGACGATCCTATATGCAAGACAGCAAGAGACACAGATGTAAAGAACAGACTTTTGGACTCTGTGGAAGAGGGCAAGGGTGGGATGATTTGAGAGAATCCCATTGAAGCATGTATGTTCCCACATGTGAAAGAGATGACCAGTCCAAGTTTGATGCATGAAACAGGGCACTCAAGGCCGGTGTGCTGGGACAGCCTGGGGGTGGGGAGGGGGATGAGAAGAGGGTTTGGGACAGGGGGACGCATGTACACCCATAGCTGATTCATGTCAATGTATGGCAAAAACCACTGCAATATTGTAAAGTAACTAGCCTCCAATTAAAATAAATAAATTTAAACACACACAAAGAATTATTCTAACACTATATCTCAGATCAAGTAGGGAGAAGTGAAAATGGTTAGTAGTGTTTTCTAGGAGCACAGAAAAGAGTGAGTTAGGGAACTCCAGAGTGTGGAAGTGACAATGAGCAAAAATATAGGAGCAGGAATGTATGAACTTTATTCAGGAAAGAATGAATTCCTGTCATGCCTGAAACATAAGACATGTGGAGGAAACCATAATGAGGAATAATAAAGCATCATATTTCAGCTACTTATTTTAAAAAGAGCTTATTTAAATCAGCTCTTTGAGTAGATAACCAACCAATGTGTCAAATAAATTGGTTTTTAGAAATAGTCATTAACCTATAAATTACACATGTTCTTCATTTTTTAAAAAAGCAAGGTATTTGAAAGTTAATGTAGAATCTTGATGTGATATATAGTTGTATAACAAAGATATTGAAACACATGCATCCAAATGGATTAGAAAATCTCATTAAACTAA
>SJYC01011529.1:0-36898 GCA_006408675.1 Madoqua kirkii | reverse complement strand
ATTATATTTTATCCCTAAGTCTAGATTTTCAAAATTTGTCTGCAAATAAAGTATATATATATATGAAATTTTGAGAACTTCCTAAAAACTCTAGTAACATATTTAACACATGACAATAAAATTAAATGATGAATAATTTGGTTCTTATATCTTGCTTTGCTCCTCACAAGTTATGTGATTTAAGCAAATTACTTAATACCTCTGGGCATTAGTTTCTCCGTCTGTAAAACAAACTTGTTTTATGGATAATCAAATTATTGTGAATGCACTTTGAAAGAGCTATAATGTTTATTCATGTCTTACAGAGTGTGTGTGTTTAAAGTGTAATTATTAATATTACAGTAAACAATATAACACAAAAATATCACAGTGTTTAACACACATGTGAAACCAGTCAGCCTTGAAATATATAGCAATTGGATAGTCTAGTACCTGTCCAACAGGATACCTAGACTGTAGACAATGTTGAGTTTAAAATGGTTATAGGCACAGCCTGCATCTGACAACAGTTTTTAGCATGACTGAGACTAACCTAAAAAGAATTGTTTAACCACTCAGTTGCATCAGACTCTTTGCAACCCTATGTACTGCAGCATGCCAGGCTTCTCTGTCCTTCAGTATCTCCCAGAGTTTGCCTAGACTCATGTCCATTGAGTCAGTGATCCCATCCAACCATCTCATCCTCTGTTGCCCCCTTCTCTTATTACCCTCAATCTTTCCCAACACCAAGGTCTTTTCCAGTGAGTCAACTCTTCACGTCAAGTGGCTAAGTATCGGAGCTTCAGCTTCAGCAACAGTCCTTCAAATTAATATTCAGGGTTGATTTCCTCTAGGATTGACTGGTTTGATCTCCTTGCAGTTCAAGGGACTCTCAAGAGTCTTCTCCAGCACCACAATTCCAAAATATTAATTTTTTGATGCTTTGCTTTTTTTATGGTCCAACTGTCACATTTGTTCATGACTATTGAAAAAACCATAGCTTTGATTATATGGACTTTTTTTAATTTTATTTTTACTTTATTTTACTTTACACTACTGTATTGGTTTTGTCATACATTGACATGAATCTGCCACAGGTGTACACGAGCTCCTAATCCTGAACCCCCCTCCCATCTCCCACCCTATATCATCTCTCTGGATCATCCCCATGCACCAGCCCCAAGCATCCTGTATCCTGTATCAAACATAAACTGACGCTTCGTTTCTTACATGATAGTATACATGTTTCAATGCCATTCTCCTGACTATGTGGACTTTTGTCAGCAAAGTGATGCCTCTGCTTTTTAAACTCTGTCTAGGTTTGTCATAGCTTTTCTTTCAAAGAGTAAGCATCTTCTAATTTCATGTCTGTAATCTCCATCAACGGTGATTTTGGAGCTGAAGAAAATAAAGTCTGCCACTGTTTCCATTGTTTCCCTGTCTATTTGTAATAAAGTGATAGGACTGGATGCCATGATCATAGTTTTCTGAATGTTGAGTTTTAAGCCAACTTTTTCATTCTCCTTTTTCACTTTCATCAAGAGGCTCTTTAGGTCCTCTTTGCTTTCTGCCATAGGGGTGGTGTTATCTGCATATCTGAGATTACTGATATTTCTTCCTGGAATCTTGATTCCAGCTCAAGTTTCCTCTAGCTCAGCATTTCTCATGATGTACTCTGCATATAAGCAAGGTGACAATATATAGCCTAGAAGTCCTTTCTCGATTTTGAACCAGTCCATTGTTCCATGAATGAGGTCATACAAAAAATTTATCATGATAGCTACGCTGCTAGAAATGAAAACATGGTAGAACATACATCAAATATGAGATCATTAATGTATTTTTAACAGTGATCGGGTATCGGCAAGAATATGGCACAAAATTCTGATAGTTACCAATAATTTGACGGTTACTCTGTGATCATATGCGGAGAAGGCAATGGCACCCCACTCCAGTACTCTTGCCTGGAAAATCCCATGGACGGAGGAGCCTGATGGGCTGCAGTCCACAGGGTCGCTAAGAGTCGACACGACTGAGCGACTTCACTTTCACTTTTCACTTTCATGCACTGGAGAAGGAAATGGCAGCCCACTCCAGTGTTCTTCCCTGGAGAATCCCAGGGACGGGGGAGCCTTGTGGGCTGCCGTCCATTCGGTCGCACAGAGTCGGACACGACTGAAGCGACTTAGTAGCAGCAACAGCAGCAGCTGTGATAATAGGATATTATCTTTAGTCAATTCAACAACCATAAATGGTATTTTTTCCTATGATTTATACACAAGGAAATTGAAGTGTAAAGAGGTTAAATAATTAAACCAATAAGACCCTATTATTAATGAGTGTCTGTATGATACACAGAGCTGTATATGATGTCCTATTCCTTAGTTGTCCATTAATTTCTTACTGGCGTGAGAAAAAGAATGGATTTTGTAGAAAAGATGAAATGCATGCTAAGATGGAATGTGACAATGATAACAATGATTAGATGTCTCTATGTCAAAATTCTTTCTAATACCGTTTGTAAACTTTATGCATACACACACGTATATGATTTGCAATGGTCTTCATATATATATTTACTTACACAATGACTGTGAATTGCTCTGTTTTGTATTTTGCAGGTGTTGAAATTGCAGAGCTCAGAGAGGTTGCATGACTTGCCTGAGGTCAAACAATATAGTATGTAGCAGATCTAGGTCATAAGCTAGGATGTCTGAGTCAAAATCTAGTTCTTTTCATTACACCACACATCAATCCTCAGAGCATAGTTGTCCCCTTAATGGTGGCCTTGGATATCAAATCATTTCAGATGCCACATTTGTATTACTACAAAACTATTACCAACATAAATAATGTATCAATTGTCTTATTATTTATTGTTATCTCTTGATATAAATGACAGGGGATATACAGACATTTGAATTCAGAAATGTCAATAACTTCCTTCCAAAGAGACTGTAATTGATTTTTTCCTGTGTTTTGTTATCAGTGTACAGTTATTAATGTATGTCACTCCAAAGTAATGTCTAAATTTATTGAGCTCACTGGGCTGTTCTCGTATGATCAAACTGAAATCTTGAAGTGAGAATTCTGTATTCAAGCAAGTGCAATGCTTTGTAAAGTTCCTGTGTACATAATTGTAGGAACTTTATCAATTCCAACTAAATGCCTTTACTGTCTCAGACTTAATCTTGTCATTTTTTTCCAAGACAAAACACATTTTAACAACTATTAATACACAGAAATACTGTAGAATGAGATTTTTTGACAATAAATAGTGTAAATATGACTTAGGCATGCATTCATTATGAATGCAGTGATTTATATTCAATGCCCATTACCATTAATAGGCAGATTTACTTGTGATTTCACTGTGGAATCTGTAAAGAATACAAATTTAATAGCAAACAGTGGCATTGATCCAAGTTCAATCAGTAAACAACCAAGAAAGAAGGGTGTGAGAGTTGGGTTTTCCATTGCAAGATGCCTGTGTTCAGCATTCTAAAATATAGATAATATGTTCCAAGCAGGATTTATATGTTATTGCTCACTCTGGTATACTGTACAATTTGGAGTATGTAACTTTATCCCTTTGTGGTGTAATTTTATCCCTTTATGGTATGCCTGCCAATGGTCAAAAGAGCAGTTCTGACTTAAATAAACTATAAAATATAAGCAGGTGTTACTGAAGTAAAATATTTCTGGTTTTGAGCCTTTTTCTTTGAAATGTGAAGTCTTCATTCATACTAAAAAAAACCAAAAAGCCCTAAGGAAAATAGGAAAATAGTAGTGTTTTCTCAATACCAATATTACTCTAAATAGAAAGATGGACAGAGCTCTTATGATTTCCACTCAAATTGACTATACAACTGGGGAAGGATTAAGATATTATGCACAAAAGAAGGAAAAATTAATTACTTTGGTAATAGAGTTTTGCTTTGAATAATTTGTATTTTAACTATGCTAGATGTATTTGGAAAGCTGAAAGCTACTACAAACATCCTACTACTGTATACAGTGAAAACATTGTTACTAAATAAAAGATGCCATTTTTCCTTTTTAAAAAAAATCTTTTTAAAGAAAAAAGCAAATAAATGGAAAGAGCACAACAACCTAGAGTAAAAGCCATCCCTGAGCTCCTTTAATGATGTACAATCTGTTAGCTGTATGAAGACTGTAAACAGACTAATATCTTGAGAAGTGCAGGATGAATCACCCATTTTGAAGCATGGAAGAGAAAATGAAGAAGCTATGAGTGACTTGTGAAGCAATGAATAAGAATGTATTACATACAGGAAGCCATCAATATTTGTTTATTATGTCAGTATGAGGAATAAATCTGTTAGCTAATTTGTATTCTCCACAGTTGATTCCAGTGTTCCTGCCTGAGTGTTTTTGTTCCAGAATGAGTGTTGCACAGCTGTTTAATGGTGCTCTCAAGAATTCAGAAAGTCATGGTTCCTTGGAGTTGGAAAGGCATTGCAAAGTATGATATCAAACCAGAAATGAATAAGATTACCTCCAGACATTCTATACTTCTTCCTTGCACTCCACGGTCTCTGTCTGTCTTTTTCTGTCTATCTCTGTCTCTCTTCCTCATATTTTATAACCTTTAATGTTCTCTCCAGTTTTAGAAATATTTGCTCAGGCAAAAACCAAAATAACTACTAGGTTAAATGGTTAAAACTCTATTTGTTCCTAATTGAAAACTTTAATTTTTTAGGCTTACTTAGGTAATGACAAAGTCAACATAATAAAACTCAGAAATTAAACAATTTCATATTGATAATAACCAATACTTCAAATTGGCAAATAGGCATATCACAATACATCTTGAATTTCTCACTTCTTGGTCCCCTAATATACCTGTATTAAAGCAGTAGTTTTTAAAAAAAATTGATCATATTTAATAATTTTTCAAACAGAAAAGCAACCTACTTACTATAGAAAATATTTGCAAATTATACGACCAATTATGAGTTAACATCAAAAATACATAAATAGCTTATACAACTGTTCAATTGACAAAAACTCAATTAAAAATGGGCAAAAGAACTGAATAGACATTTTTTTCCAAAGAAAACATAAGGATAACCAACAGACCCATGAAAAAATGCTCAGCATCCCTAATCATCAGAGAAATACAAGTCAAAACCATAATGAGATATCACTTCACACTGTCAAAGTGACTATCATTAAAAGTCTAGAAATATAAAATGCTGTCCAAGGATATGGAGAAAAAGAAACCTCAGTACCCTGTAGGTAGGATTGTAAATTGATGCAGCCACTATGGAAAACAGTATGTTCTCAAAAAACTAAAAACAGAGCTACCAGTTGATCTATCAATTCCTCTTGGGCATGTATCCAAATAAAACAAGAACACTAATTTCAAAAGATTAATGAACGTTATTGTTTTTAGTAGCATTCTTTATAATAGCCAAGATAGAGAAAGAGCCTAAGGGCCAACCACCAGATAGATATAAAGAAGACTGGCTAAAAGTGAAACTGTTAATTGCTCAGTACAGTTCAGTTCACTCACTCAGTCATGTCCGACTCTTTGTGACTCCATGAACCACAGCATGCCAGGCATCTCTGTACATTATCAATTCCCGGAGTCCACCCAAACTCATATCTATTGAGTTGGTGATGCCATCCAACCATCTCATCCTCTGTCGTCCCCTTCTCCTCCTGCCCTCAATCTTTCCCAGCATCAGGGTCTTTTCCAATGAGTCATTTCTTCGCATCAGGTGGCCAAGTTATTGGAGTTTCAGCTTCAACATCAGTCCTTCCAATGAACACCCAGGACTGATGTCTTTTATGATGGACTGGTTGGATCTCCTTGCAGTCCAAAGGGCTCTCAAGAGTCTTCTCCAAAACCACAGTTCAAAAGCATCGATTCTTCGGCACTCAACTTTCTTTATAGTTCAACTCTCACATCCATACATGACCACTGAAAAAACCATAGCCTTGACTAGATGGACCTTTGTTGACAAAGTAATGTCTTTGCTTTGTAACACACTATCTAGGTTGGTTATAACTTTCCTTCCAAGGAGTAAGTGCCTTTTAATTTCATGGCTTCAATCACCATCTGCAGTGATTTGAGAGCCCAGAAAAATAAAGTCTGACACTTTATTCTGAAAACTTCCAGGTTTTCACTCTTTCCCTATCTGTTTCATGAAGTGATGGGACTGGATGCCATGATCTTAGTTTTCTGAATGTCATGATCTTAGTTTTCTGAATGTTGAACTTTAAGCCAAGTTTTTCACTCTCCTCTTTCACTTTCATCAAGAAGCTCTGTAGTTCTTCACTTTCTGCCATAAGGGTGATGTCATCTGCATATAGAAGGTTGTTGATATTTCTCCCAGCAATCTTGATTCCAGCTTGTGCTTCAGCCAGCCCAGCATTTCTCTAGATGTATTCTGCATATAAGTTAAATAAGCAGGGTGACAACATGCAGCCTTGACGTACTCCTTTTCCTATTTGGAACCAGTCTGTTGTTCCATGTCCAGTTCCAACTGTTGCTTCCTGACTTGCATATAGGTTTCTCAAGAGGCAGGTTAGGTGGTCTGGTATTCCCATCTTTCTCAGAATTTGCCACAGTTTATTGTGATCCACACAGTTAAAGGGGTTGGCATAGACAATAAAGCAGAAATAGGTGTTTTTCTAGAACTCTCTTGCTTTTTCAATGATCCAGCAGGTGTTGGCAATTTGATCTCTGGTTCCTCTGCCTTTTCTAAAACGAGCTTGAACATCTGGAAGTTCACGGTTCATGTATTGCTAAAGTCTGCTGCTACTGCTGCTGCTAAGTTGCGTCAGTCATGTCCAACTCTGTGCAACCCCATAGACGGCAGCCCAACAGGCTCCTCTGTCCCTGGGATTCTCCAGCCAAGAATACTAGAGTGGGTTGCCATTTCCTTCTCCAATGTATGAAAGTGAAAAGTGAAAGTGAAGTCACTCAGTCCTGTCCGACTCCTAGCGACCCCATCGACTGCAGCCTACCAGGCTCCTCCGTCCATGGGATTCTCCATGCAAGAGTACTGCAGTGGGTGGCCATTGCCTTTGGAGAATTTTAAGCATCAATTTACTAGCATGTGAGATGAGTGCAATTACCTTTCTTTGGGACTGGAATGAAAACTGACCTTTTCCAGACCTGTGGCCACTGTTGAGTTTTTCAAATTTGCTGGCATATGGAGTGCAGCACTTTCACAGCATCATTTTTCAGGATTTGAAATAGCTCAACTGGAATTCCATCACCTCCACTGGCTTTGTTTGTACTGATGCTTTCTAAGGCCCACTTGACTTCACATTCAAGGATGTGTGGCTTTAGACGAGTGATCACAGCATCGTGATTATCGGGGTCATGAAGATCTTTTTTGTACAGTTCTTCTCTGTATCCTTGCCACCTTTTCTTAATATCTTCTGCTTCTGTTAGGTCCATACCATTTCTGTCCTTTATTGAGCCCATCTTTGCATGAAATGTGCCCTTTGTATCTCTAATTTTCTTGAAGAGATCTCTAGTCTTTCTCATTCTATTGTTTTCCTCTGTTTCTTTGCATTAATCACTGAGGAAGGCTTTCTTATCTCTCCTTGCTATTCTTTGGAACTCTGCATTCAAATGGGTTTATCTTTCCTTTTCTCCTTTGCTTTTTGCTTCACTTCTCAGTCATGTCCAATCCTTTGTGACCCCGTGGACTATAGCTCACCAGGCTCCTCTGTTCATGAAATTCTTCAGGCAAGGATACTGGAGTGGGTAACCATTTCTTTCTCCAGGGAATCTTCCCAGCCCCTGACTGAACCTGGGTCTCCTGCATTACAAGCAGATTCTTTACCATCTGACCACCAGGGAAGCCCTGCTGGAATATTACTCAGTCATAGAAAAGAATGAAGTCTACTATTTGCAATGTGGATGGATCTAGAGAGTATTATGCTTCATGAAATAAGGCAGAGAAAGACACATACACTATGTCTTCATTTATATATGAAATCTAAGAAATAAAACAAATGATGGTATATAATGAACAGAAACAGATTTACAGAGAATAATCTAGTGTTAACCAATGGGGAGAGGGAAGAAGGAGGGGTTTGGATAGGGTATGAAATTAAGAGTCACAAACTATTATGTATAAAATAAATAAGCAACAAGGATATATTGTACAAGACTTGGAAATATAGCCATTATTTTATAATAAGCTGAGGTGGAGTATAATCTATACAAATAATGAATCACTTCATTGTACACTTGAAACTAGTATATTGTAAAACAACTATACTGGGATTTAAAAATAAAATGTACATAATTTTTATTACTTTCTAAATTTTAGAAAGCAATATTGTTCATTTTTATGTTCTGTAATGCCACATTCCTTTTTTTTTTTTTTTTAATTTTCTGTTTTTGCTTTTCTGCTAATGTGACTAAACTTGTGGCCTTCTCTTACTTCAAAAGAAAGTTGAACCTTTAATCTCAGCCTTAAATTGTGACAGGAAAGTGACAAGCTGGACTTGTACCTCTTAAACTCTCCTTAAATAAGTTTGAAATTTGCTCAACCCGGTGTCACAGACGGTTACAAATGAGAATCTTACTTTAGTTATCGCAATATCTTATATACACTCATAGATTTCAAGGTTGAGACACTACAACCTTGTTTGTGTGAATTTCTTTGTGCTGATAAACTAATAGATAAATTAGTGTCCATCTACCAACAGCTTTTATTATTGGTTTCAAACTCTTTGGAAGTTGGCAAATAAATAATCTATGGAATAATAGATTATTCCAAACAAATTCAGATATTCTTCCCGCCCCAAAAAAATCTGCTTAACTAAATCTAATAAATGCAACTTCAAAGCTAACATAATCATATTCTGTTTGTCAACCCAATCATCAAGAGCTTCTCTTGTCTGAACACATGAAGTTCAATGTATGATATTTTTCCTCCTCCTGAATAGCAGTAATAAATTTCTTCCTTCCATTCTGATTGCCTGTATGTGCTTGCTTGCTATATTTAATCTAATAAATATGAAATTGTTTTTGCCTTGTAAGAAAAATGATTTTTCTTTAAATTGCATTTGACCTAAGTACAAAAATTCATGTCATTGTACATATATGTACAAGTATATCTATGCCGTCTATGAGGTCGCACAGAGTCGGACATGACTGAAATGACTTAGCAGCAGCAGCGGCAGCAGTATTAAAACAGTGGTATTAATAAAGTAACAAACATTGATTACAAATAAAAACTTAATCATTCATATTGGTATTTTCCTGCTTAATCACAAACATTTGATCATTTGACAAGAGCCAGATAATGAAATATATTTTACAATTTTTGTGGACCTATACATTATTAGCTCTATTTTTAGCATGAGAAAAATTCTGAGAAAGAGTATATGTACTCTGGATATTAAATATTGTCATTTAAAGATGCAGATGAACAGTTTATATTTTTTAGGACAGATTTTTCCCAATTGTAATTTACTAAAAATACATATTTCATCTTTCTGTTTCTTTTTTTTTTTAGAGGGGGGATAGTAAAAGGAGCATTTTTATGAATTGCTCAATTGAGAAAACAGACAACACGTTTTACTCCTTAAGTATATAAAATGTACCAGCAATCAAGTGAAAATCTCAATTGTTTGTTCACTAGAGATTTATAAAGTTCTTCAGAGTAGAACTCATTTCCTCTGAATATAAGGAAGATCATAAAAGTTTTCTGTTGACTTTCACTACTTGCTTTTCATTAATCTTCTGGATTGATAATTTCTAGTTTTTGGCACTTTGAAGTTAATTCTTGATTTACTTTGAGGGACTAAAGTTATATGTCTTGGAAAATTGCACATCTGAGGCAAATGATAAAATGTGTAATTAAAAGTGAAATAACATACTTTGCAGGAAATATTATATGTTGTAAATTTGTTACACTAGAGATTACAAACAAATTCAGATATTCTTCCCGCCCCAAAAAAATCTGCTTAACTAAATCTAATAAATGCAACTTCAAAGCTAACATAATCATATTCTGTTTGTCAACCCAATCATCAAGAGCTTCTCTTGTCTGAACACATGAAGTTCAATGTATGATATTTTTCCTCCTCCTGAATAGCAGTAATAAATTTCTTCCTTCCATTCTGATTGCCTGTATGTGCTTGCTTGCTATATTTAATCTAATAAATATGAAATTGTTTTTGCCTTGTAAGAAAAATGATTTTTCTTTAAATTGCATTTGACCTAAGTACAAAAATTCATGTCATTGTACATATATGTACAAGTATATCTATGCCGTCTATGAGGTCGCACAGAGTCGGACATGACTGAAATGACTTAGCAGCAGCAGCGGCAGCAGTATTAAAACAGTGGTATTAATAAAGTAACAAACATTGATTACAAATAAAAACTTAATCATTCATATTGGTATTTTCCTGCTTAATCACAAACATTTGATCATTTGACAAGAGCCAGATAATGAAATATATTTTACAATTTTTGTGGACCTATACATTATTAGCTCTATTTTTAGCATGAGAAAAATTCTGAGAAAGAGTATATGTACTCTGGATATTAAATATTGTCATTTAAAGATGCAGATGAACAGTTTATATTTTTTAGGACAGATTTTTCCCAATTGTAATTTACTAAAAATACATATTTCATCTTTCTGTTTCTTTTTTTTTTTTAGAGGGGGGATAGTAAAAGGAGCATTTTTATGAATTGCTCAATTGAGAAAACAGACAACACGTTTTACTCCTTAAGTATATAAAATGTACCAGCAATCAAGTGAAAATCTCAATTGTTTGTTCACTAGAGATTTATAAAGTTCTTCAGGTAGAACTCATTTCCTCTGAATATAAGGAAGATCATAAAAGTTTTCTGTTGACTTTCACTACTTGCTTTTCATTAATCTTCTGGATTGATAATTTCTAGTTTTTGGCACTTTGAAGTTAATTCTTGATTTACTTTGAGGGACTAAAGTTATATGTCTTGGAAAATTGCACATCTGAGGCAAATGATAAAATGTGTAATTAAAAGTGAAATAACATACTTTGCAGGAAATATTATATGTTGTAAATTTGTTACACTAGAGATTTAAACAACTTTCTTTTTTCCAAAAACATTAATATTAGAATTTTCCATTCTAACCATACAGACTTAAAGAAATGTTTATACACTGTCGTTGTTTCTGGAAAAAGTCATTCTCTTCTGTCAACCAGCTGTACACATCAGATAGTTCATGGCTGACTAATGTAATTTACTCGTGCAGTAGCATTAGAGGTGACCTGGTTGTGCAATTTTCTTCTCTAGAGCTACTTAGGCATGGATTCTTTCCAACCTCAGGTATGTACTGGGCAGAAGGTATATCAAAAGTCAGAGAGTATAGAGTCAGATGAATAATAAAAACATACCATTTAATGTGTGCCTATAGCAGCAACTCTCTATCATGAAGCCAGTGTTCTGAGAGTTAACAAAACTATTTTTCCCATGAGCTTTGCCACTTGCTTGAGATCTAGGAAGGAGAGGGATAGCTGTACCTTTGTAGCTTTTGATGAAGCTTTTTAAAGCATGATAATTTAATAGGTATTGTGTTTTTAGACAATATTGAAAGTTTTTTAGTGGGTGAAGTGCTATTGTATCTAGGGTTTTTTTGAAATAGAGAAGCAAAGGTTGAGGGAAGAATAGAGGTAAAAAATAAGAATAGAGGTTAAAAAAAGCCTTACCTCTGACTGCCCCAATGCAACTTAACAATGCATAACCACTTAGTTAGCAGGTGGGAAGAAAAGCAAAACATGTGAAAAAACAATTATATCAAGAAAAATAGACACTTATTTAATTATTACTAAGGACATGTTGTGAAAGCTAACACCGTGGTTATGAAGTGAAAGAATGATTAGAAAAAAAAAGTGAACTAGGAGTTAAGAACACTATAAAGTTGTTCTTAACATATTATTTACACACATATATAATCCTAAGGATTATAAATAGCCAGATGGTCTTATATAACAAAATTGACTTCCATCTGTTTTATTTAATGAAAGAATAATAGAAATTTAAAAATAGTTCTACAAATTTAGCTAATATTTGTATACTATATTACTCTGGATATTTCAAATTCAATAACTGACAAGTATTGAATACCTACTTCATAGTTCTAGGCACTATGCTAGGAACTATAGATATAATATTTGTTGTACTTGTGGTCCAACAAAAGAGGTAAAATTAAATAAAAGAGGTAAAATTAAATGTGATTCCATATGATATGATAAATGAGAGAGATATGAGAAGCACTGTTCAAACTTTCACTGTGGAAACTTTCAGATGAACACAAAATACTATGCTAAACTCCAATGTACCCATCATCCAATTTTATCAGTTATCTACGTGTGGCAAACGCTTGGTTTATTTTTTACCTTTATTCTTCCCTCAACCTTCACTTCCCTATTTCATAAAATGCCTAGACACAAAAGCTTTTCACCCATTAAACAATTTCAATATTGTCTAAAATATTAGTCCTTAAAAAAAAAACACACACAATACCTACCAAATTATCATCTTTAAAAAGCTAATAGCACTATTTGCATAATATCAGCTAAAATTGCACCAGTGTTTATATTTCCCTAATTTATCGAAAACGGTATCATTATAGTTCATTTGTTCAAATCAGGCTCAATAAAATAAATCCCTCTTATGACATTTACTTGTTTGATGGGATTTTTCCCAGCATATGCTTGTACGTAGTTTATTATAAAGGAGGCTTTGGATCTTACAGTTTTGCTTTCTTACATTTATTCCAACATTATTTTTGATTTTCTTTTATGCCGTATAGCCAAAGCATTTCTGCTGCTGTGTTCCTGAGTGGTTTTAAATGTGAAGCTGTCTCTTATACACATCTTCTTTAAAAAGCTAATAGCACTATTTGCATAATATCAGCTAAAATTGCACCAGTGTTTATATTTCCCTAATTTATCGAAAACGGTATCATTATAGTTCATTTGTTCAAATCAGGCTCAATAAAATAAATCCCTCTTATGACATTTACTTGTTTGATGGGATTTTTCCCAGCATTTTATAAGAAAAAAAATAGTAATTTACAAAGCTGATGGAAAAAAAATACAGCAAATGCATATTTGCAAAATAGATTCAACCATTAACATCTTAGTTCTATAAAGTATCTATGCATCTATCTGTTTCTGCAATCTATATTATTTTTTGAAGTTTTTCAGCAATATGTGACCAGAGTGGAAGATGTCAGAAAGGTTTTAGGAGAGGGTGAGATGTAAGGAGAGAGTAACATGGAAACTTACACTGCTGAGGGGAGGGAGGGAGAAAGATTTTAGGGATAGATGTAGCTGCAGGAGTAGACTGGGAACACATCACAAAGAGCTCTGTTCCCTTTTCTTCTCTTTTGGTTAAGAACTATGTACTTTATCTTATGGGGCTTCATAGATGACAGTAGTAGTAAAGATCACCTGACAATGCAGGAGATACAAAAAGAGCAGGATGAGTCCCCTGGTCAGGAAGATCCCCTGGAGAAGGAAATGGTGACCCACTCTGGCATTCTTGCCTGGAAAGCCCCCTAGACAGAGGAGCCTGGTGGGCTACAGTCCATGGGACCTCAGAGAGTCAGATATGACTGAGTGACTGAACATATATACTTTATCTTAAATTCCTGTGTGGAAGATAGAAAAGGAACCTAGTAAATAAATGAAATGGAGAAGGAAATGGCAACTCACTCCAGTGTTCTTGCCTGAAGCCCAGGGACAGGGGAGCCTGGTGGGCTGCCACTTATGGAGTTGCATAGAGTTGGGCATGACTGAAGCAACTTAGCTGCAGCAGCAGCAGCAAACAAATGAAAGAAATATTCGTTATATAGTGATAAATGTTAAGGAGAAACTTTAGAAAGGAAAGTGGAAGTAAGAACAGTTGGCAAGTAGCAAGATTTATAATTATAAACAAGTTAGCCAGGGTAGTATCCACTAAGAAGATGGCATTTGAATAAAGATTTGAAAAAATACACAAACCAACCAACAAACAAGAAAGCCATGTGGATATCTGGAAGATAAAGATTCAAAGAGAGAAAGTAGTAAGCAAACGCTCTGAAGCTTGAACAAATTGACAATGTTTTATCATTTTAATTAAATACAATTATACCAACATTATAAGGAAACAGTAACAGGAATAACAGGCAATAATTGAATGAAAGTCACCCATAATTCTACTATTCTTGGAAGTTGTTATGTAGTTAGAATAGAAAACAGAGTCCAAAATTGCGGTGGCTAAAAGACAAGGAAGGGAAAAGCCCACGAAAATAGAGCAAAGGAAGGTCAAAGGAAGGTCGGAGGATCAGAGTGAGGACTTCAGGAGGAACAGTACTCCTGGCTAAACCCAATTTGCATAGCGCAGGCCTGGAGGAAGAAAAAAACATAGAGAAGCCAAAGGGCTCTCTTTCTCTCTCGCTCTCCCATGCACTGGGGCACTCTTCTCTTCGCGTCTTTGGCTTGACATGCCCTCTCGCCTCGAAGATGGATTTTCCTGCTATTATCTAAACAAAATAGAGCTGTAGCGCTGAGCTGTAACACTGATTTGTCTAAGAGCTATAACATGGTCCTTTTGAGACCTGTTAGCTGTAACACAATCTGTCTAAGACCTGAGAGCTGTGACACACCAAGGGGGGGTTTAATGTCCATCACTCCAAATCTTTGTTCTGGAGGAGCATACATTCCCCTGACAGAAGTCAAATTATTTTCATGTTTTATTCTTTAATCCTTTTGTTTTTAGCATTGTGTTCAACTAAAATTTGTGTGTGTATGTTTGAGAGAGTCAAGTCCTAGGTAGGTTGATGAGAAGTCCAGGGTCCCTTAAGCCCAGAACTGATGCTTACACAACAAACAACTCAGTTCTAGCTCTGCACTAAGGATTATAGAAGAGCAATATATCCTGCTTGAGGACAGTTTTTCCTTCCTGAAAACCTTCTGGCTAATCCTGTTTTCTTAAAGTGTAAATTATGAGAGTGGGCCTAGTGAGATCTTTTCAACCTTGAGACATTCTTTTGATTTATTATAATAACTAATTAAAAAATATATAGCTGTCTTGCTTAGGCTAGCGAGAGGGGTACTCCTGGTCCCCCCTCTGATGTCTATGTCAGAAGCTTTCTCTGTCACTTTTCTGGTGGCTCAGACAGTAAAGCATCTGCCTGCAGTGTGGGAGACCCAGGTTCGATCCCTAGGTTGGGAAGATCCCCTGGAAAAGGAAATGGCACCCCACTCCAGTACTCTTGCCTGGAAATTCCATGGACTGAGGAGCCTGGTAGGCTACAGTCCATGGGGTCGCAAAGAGTCGGATACAACTGAGCGACTTCACTTTCTTACTTTAATAAAACTCTGCTACACAAAAGCTCTTGAGTGATCAAGCCTGGTTCCTGGTCCTGAAGCTAAATCTTTGGAGATCACAAATCCAGCACCATTCACCTTAAGCTATCATATACATATATATGCATACATACATACATATAGTAAATTTTGGCTGTTAATTTATTATAAATATTTCCATGTCAGCCTGTAATCTAAATAGTTATTTTAATAGCTGCCACTTACTACATGAATTGAAACATCATGAAATTTTTTGCCAATTATTTTGTTGTAAAATATTTAAGCTGTATATCTGTTTATTTTTACAAATAAAGTGACAAGTATTTTTGTATATTTAATTGCTTTTAATTTTTCTTTTAAAAATATTTATTTTGGAAAAAATAAAATATATAATTATAGTATTGAAGGAGTAAACATTGAGTGATTTTGCTTTCCTAAAATGTTGTATTAAAATGCACTTCCTAGCAACAATATGTGTTTTTATAATTGTCACAAATAGTAATAGTCACGTTATAAATTAGAGGATATATTTTGACCATTTAAGCTCTAAAATGGAATTTTGTTGTTTTACTTTGTATATTTTACTATTATCAAGTGCTAGTATTGTATCATGTATTTATATAGTAGTTGTTTCTGTCATATCAATTACATGGCCTTAAATTTTCCCATGGTTTCTATTATTCATTTAAAATATTTTATAAATGTTATTTGCTAAGAAAACTGAAAGAAGAACTCACTCACTGTTTGTCTTTTGTTTTATTTTTGGAAATAAGAACATATATGTGTAAAATACACATGAAATTTTAAATAATTATTCAAATATTATAATTTTATAATTATCAATAATACATCTTTTGCAATTTTTAAATTTTGTATTGAAACCTAAAAAGACAATAAAGACCAACTCTCCTTAGATAGAGTGGGAGATTGGAGTAAAGAGATATAAGCTAGAATATATAGACTGGATAAACAAGGTCCTACTGTATAGCACAGGAAACTATGTTCAATATCCTATGATAAACTAAAATGATAAAAGAATGTATATATGTGTAATTGAATTACCTTACTTTACAGCAGAAATTAACACATTGTAAAAAAAAAACTACAATTTAAAAAGAAGGGAACTTCTATAAATAACAGCAACAGCAAAAAAAGAAAAAATATATCAGCTCTCTTTGTGTTTCAGAAAATAAATGGAACCTGTAATCTCCCTCTTCTTGAGTCCCTTCCTTCTTCCGCTCTCTATTAAAGAAACAGTAACACTTGCTGACTGGATAGGAGTGTTAGAGGGCATGAAGTTTTTATTAGTATATGGGGAAAAAGAATAATTTCAAACAACAAGAATGGTATTTGATAGAAAAAGAAAACAGAGAAGCAAATCAGGCTCTGGAGAGCAACGCAGTGAAAATGGGGAACATGTCACATGGACAAACACTAAAACTTCCCAAATTAAGAACCAGTGACCACAGAATACAATGATGTCTGCAGCAATATTTAGGGGATTAAATGCCTTTCACTGGAACTGCCCTATCTGCTCCTATGTTTCCTCAAGGCATTGACACAGTATCAATGTATTTATTTCCTACCATCCTTCATCAGAATGCAAGTTCTCTCAGAAAAGGCCATCATCTGTTTTATTCTAGTGCCTAGGAGGAGAAAACGGCGACCCACTCCAGTGTTCTTGCCTGGAGAATCCCAGGGACGGGGGAGCCTGGTGGGCTGCCGTCTATGGGGTCGCACAGAGACAGACACGACTGAAGTGACTTAGCAGCAGCAGCAGGAGGAGGTGTCTGGCACATAGTAGGTTCTCGATATGCATTGTGTAAATGAGCCAATATATTATGTAAAAGAGCCAGATCCAAAAGGCTTCCCTGCAACTTTCAAATGGTAAAAGTTCTTCTGCTTCTAGATATATCTTCAGAGGTCTCATCTTTGATATTTTTCTATTAAATGTCATAGGCCTGAGTTCTTTCTGGGAATTCTTTATAGTTAGACTGTCATATCTATATTTCCATGTGGTCACCTTTTCTAGAACCTTCAAAGGAATTTCATGGAAAGTAAAACTCATCTGTAGTTCATCAGGACTGTTAGCCAAGTGTTATTGTAATCCCTATGTTTTTTGTTTTAATAATTTAAAATTGTATCCTTGGCCTCTGTGACTATAATACAAGATGTTATATTTAATTGCTTTTGTCGTTCGCTTCAGTAGAGTGGGGCCAAGAGGACCTCTATAAAATTCTTCAATTATAAAAATTTTCCCAACTACTTTAAAGGTATACATCTTTATGTTCCACACTTTTTTGTTTGTTTTTATCAACAACAAGTGGCAGTTTTGCTTGTGGTCACACTCTGGCTACTCTTGAATCATTGATCAAACTTAAAAAAAAAAAAGATAAAAAAGTATGCTGTGCTTTTGAAGTTTGCAAAGAATACACACAAACATCCTAAGACAGTACCATTTCTGAAAACCCATTTGCTTTTAAGCAGTTTCAAATTTTCTTTGATTTCTGTTTTCCTTAAAAGAAAACTTTTTTCCAGTCGCTATCCTCTTTTGGTTTTGCTTGTACGTAGTTTATTATAAAGGAGGCTTTGGATCTTACAGTTTTGCTTTCTTACATTTATTCCAACATTATTTTTGATTTTCTTTTATGCCGTATAGCCAAAGCATTTCTGCTGCTGTGTTCCTGAGTGGTTTTAAATGTGAAGCTTTCAATAATGTTTGTTTAACTGTTCAATCTTCATTTAGACTTTGGATAGCAGCCCTGCTGAAGGCCTGGTACAGAGCAAGATGGAATCATGCAACCTGATTTAAAATCTTTAATAGAAAGTGAAAGTTAAAACTAATTTTCCAACAAGGGAGAGTAGGAAAGAAAAGAACAACCTGATGATATTCCTATGTTAGGGTGAATCCGGAAGTGTAAGAATGAAAAGGCATGAAGGGAGCAATATTCTGACACTGACACTGCAGAGTCCCTCAGCCAAGAGGATTGAGATTCCCAACAAAAAATAAATAGAAACAGCCACCTAGGCAACTGAAGCTGCACATCCTGTACAAGTAGTTATTTAGTTGGGATTTTGCTCAAAAGGGTATTTATTAAACATCATCAGTCTGCAAAAGACTTTTGTTTCTTTCTTTCCACATACTTTATCTCAGAGAATTTTAACAATACTACTAGGGTATATAGAGTATTACCAATTTATATAAAAGGAACTGAAGTTAGAAATATTTTAAATAGCTTGCAAAAATTACACAGCTAGTAATTATTCCAATTGGAATTTTATTTCCAGATGGTCTGATTCTAAAGCTAGTGTTTTTGTTCTTTTTTTTAATTTTATGTAACTTTTCTTGTAAACTCTTACAAATATTTCATTTAAAGCAAAAGTGGAAATATACCATAAAATAATAGGCTATAAAATTACCTGTCTCTTACCATTATGTAACACTGATTTGTCTAAGAGCTATAACATGGTCCTTTTGAGACCTGTTAGCTGTAACACAATCTGTCTAAGACCTGAGAGCTGTGACACACCAAGGGGGGGTTTAATGTCCATCACTCCAAATCTTTGTTCTGGAGGAGCATACATTCCCCTGACAGAAGTCAAATTATTTTCATGTTTTATTCTTTAATCCTTTTGTTTTTATGCATTGTGTTCAACTAAAATTTGTGTGTGTATGTTTGAGAGAGTCAAGTCCTAGGTAGGTTGATGAGAAGTCCAGGGTCCCTTAAGCCCAGAACTGATGCTTACACAACAAACAACTCAGTTCTAGCTCTGCACTAAGGATTATAGAAGAGCAATATATCCTGCTTGAGGACAGTTTTTCCTTCCTGAAAACCTTCTGGCTAATCCTGTTTTCTTAAAGTGTAAATTATGAGAGTGGGCCTAGTGAGATCTTTTCAACCTTGAGACATTCTTTTGATTTATTATAATAACTAATTAAAAAATATATAGCTGTCTTGCTTAGGCTAGCGAGAGGGGTACTCCTGGTCCCCCCTCTGATGTCTATGTCAGAAGCTTTCTCTGTCACTTTTCTGGTGGCTCAGACAGTAAAGCATCTGCCTGCAGTGTGGGAGACCCAGGTTCGATCCCTAGGTTGGGAAGATCCCCTGGAAAAGGAAATGGCACCCCACTCCAGTACTCTTGCCTGGAAATTCCATGGACTGAGGAGCCTGGTAGGCTACAGTCCATGGGGTCGCAAAGAGTCGGATACAACTGAGCGACTTCACTTTCTTACTTTAATAAAACTCTGCTACACAAAAGCTCTTGAGTGATCAAGCCTGGTTCCTGGTCCTGAAGCTAAATCTTTGGAGATCACAAATCCAGCACCATTCACCTTAAGCTATCATATACATATATATGCATACATACATACATATAGTAAATTTTGGCTGTTAATTTATTATAAATATTTCCATGTCAGCCTGTAATCTAAATAGTTATTTTAATAGCTGCCACTTACTACATGAATTGAAACATCATGAAATTTTTTGCCAATTATTTTGTTGTAAAATATTTAAGCTGTATATCTGTTTATTTTTACAAATAAAGTGACAAGTATTTTTGTATATTTAATTGCTTTTAATTTTTCTTTTAAAAATATTTATTTTGGAAAAAATAAAATATATAATTATAGTATTGAAGGAGTAAACATTGAGTGATTTTGCTTTCCTAAAATGTTGTATTAAAATGCACTTCCTAGCAACAATATGTGTTTTTATAATTGTCACAAATAGTAATAGTCACGTTATAAATTAGAGGATATATTTTGACCATTTAAGCTCTAAAATGGAATTTTGTTGTTTTACTTTGTATATTTTACTATTATCAAGTGCTAGTATTGTATCATGTATTTATATAGTAGTTGTTTCTGTCATATCAATTACATGGCCTTAAATTTTCCCATGGTTTCTATTATTCATTTAAAATATTTTATAAATGTTATTTGCTAAGAAAACTGAAAGAAGAACTCACTCACTGTTTGTCTTTTGTTTTATTTTTGGAAATAAGAACATATATGTGTAAAATACACATGAAATTTTAAATAATTATTCAAATATTATAATTTTATAATTATCAATAATACATCTTTTGCAATTTTTAAATTTTGTATTGAAACCTAAAAAGACAATAAAGACCAACTCTCCTTAGATAGAGTGGGAGATTGGAGTAAAGAGATATAAGCTAGAATATATAGACTGGATAAACAAGGTCCTACTGTATAGCACAGGAAACTATGTTCAATATCCTATGATAAACTAAAATGATAAAAGAATGTATATATGTGTAATTGAATTACCTTACTTTACAGCAGAAATTAACACATTGTAAAAAAAAAACTACAATTTAAAAAGAAGGGAACTTCTATAAATAACAGCAACAGCAAAAAAAGAAAAAATATATCAGCTCTCTTTGTGTTTCAGAAAATAAATGGAACCTGTAATCTCCCTCTTCTTGAGTCCCTTCCTTCTTCCGCTCTCTATTAAAGAAACAGTAACACTTGCTGACTGGATAGGAGTGTTAGAGGGCATGAAGTTTTTATTAGTATATGGGGAAAAAGAATAATTTCAAACAACAAGAATGGTATTTGATAGAAAAAGAAAACAGAGAAGCAAATCAGGCTCTGGAGAGCAACGCAGTGAAAATGGGGAACATGTCACATGGACAAACACTAAAACTTCCCAAATTAAGAACCAGTGACCACAGAATACAATGATGTCTGCAGCAATATTTAGGGGATTAAATGCCTTTCACTGGAACTGCCCTATCTGCTCCTATGTTTCCTCAAGGCATTGACACAGTATCAATGTATTTATTTCCTACCATCCTTCATCAGAATGCAAGTTCTCTCAGAAAAGGCCATCATCTGTTTTATTCTAGTGCCTAGGAGGAGAAAACGGCGACCCACTCCAGTGTTCTTGCCTGGAGAATCCCAGGGACGGGGGAGCCTGGTGGGCTGCCGTCTATGGGGTCGCACAGAGACAGACACGACTGAAGTGACTTAGCAGCAGCAGCAGGAGGAGGTGTCTGGCACATAGTAGGTTCTCGATATGCATTGTGTAAATGAGCCAATATATTATGTAAAAGAGCCAGATCCAAAAGGCTTCCCTGCAACTTTCAAATGGTAAAAGTTCTTCTGCTTCTAGATATATCTTCAGAGGTCTCATCTTTGATATTTTTCTATTAAATGTCATAGGCCTGAGTTCTTTCTGGGAATTCTTTATAGTTAGACTGTCATATCTATATTTCCATGTGGTCACCTTTTCTAGAACCTTCAAAGGAATTTCATGGAAAGTAAAACTCATCTGTAGTTCATCAGGACTGTTAGCCAAGTGTTATTGTAATCCCTATGTTTTTTGTTTTAATAATTTAAAATTGTATCCTTGGCCTCTGTGACTATAATACAAGATGTTATATTTAATTGCTTTTGTCGTTCGCTTCAGTAGAGTGGGGCCAAGAGGACCTCTATAAAATTCTTCAATTATAAAAATTTTCCCAACTACTTTAAAGGTATACATCTTTATGTTCCACACTTTTTTGTTTGTTTTTATCAACAACAAGTGGCAGTTTTGCTTGTGGTCACACTCTGGCTACTCTTGAATCATTGATCAAACTTAAAAAAAAAAAAGATAAAAAAGTATGCTGTGCTTTTGAAGTTTGCAAAGAATACACACAAACATCCTAAGACAGTACCATTTCTGAAAACCCATTTGCTTTTAAGCAGTTTCAAATTTTCTTTGATTTCTGTTTTCCTTAAAAGAAAACTTTTTTCCAGTCGCTATCCTCTTTTGGTTTTGCTTGTACGTAGTTTATTATAAAGGAGGCTTTGGATCTTACAGTTTTGCTTTCTTACATTTATTCCAACATTATTTTTGATTTTCTTTTATGCCGTATAGCCAAAGCATTTCTGCTGCTGTGTTCCTGAGTGGTTTTAAATGTGAAGCTTTCAATAATGTTTGTTTAACTGTTCAATCTTCATTTAGACTTTGGATAGCAGCCCTGCTGAAGGCCTGGTACAGAGCAAGATGGAATCATGCAACCTGATTTAAAATCTTTAATAGAAAGTGAAAGTTAAAACTAATTTTCCAACAAGGGAGAGTAGGAAAGAAAAGAACAACCTGATGATATTCCTATGTTAGGGTGAATCCGGAAGTGTAAGAATGAAAAGGCATGAAGGGAGCAATATTCTGACACTGACACTGCAGAGTCCCTCAGCCAAGAGGATTGAGATTCCCAACAAAAAATAAATAGAAACAGCCACCTAGGCAACTGAAGCTGCACATCCTGTACAAGTAGTTATTTAGTTGGGATTTTGCTCAAAAGGGTATTTATTAAACATCATCAGTCTGCAAAAGACTTTTGTTTCTTTCTTTCCACATACTTTATCTCAGAGAATTTTAACAATACTACTAGGGTATATAGAGTATTACCAATTTATATAAAAGGAACTGAAGTTAGAAATATTTTAAATAGCTTGCAAAAATTACACAGCTAGTAATTATTCCAATTGGAATTTTATTTCCAGATGGTCTGATTCTAAAGCTAGTGTTTTTGTTCTTTTTTTTAATTTTATGTAACTTTTCTTGTAAACTCTTACAAATATTTCATTTAAAGCAAAAGTGGAAATATACCATAAAATAATAGGCTATAAAATTACCTGTCTCTTACCATTCCTAGTGTCAGTTACTCTGTGACTACTTTTATTAAGTATGTGAGTATTTGAAAGTTTTATTTTACTAATACACTTGCATTTAGGTCAAGCCAGCACAACGAGGTGTAAATATTTTCTTTGCTAAATAATAACAAATCGGTTTTGCATTTATTGTATATTTTCCCTAACTTTTATTCTTCCACCCTCTCTCCCACTTTCATATTTTTTGAAAGGCCATCATGAGACTTTTTGTGCATTTTGTGGATTGCATTATTATCATTGCCCCTACCAATAGGAGGCAACACCTTCTCTTTTGCTGTCAAAATTTCACACATCCAAAATGCCTTTAATCGAAAATTTTTTCCTTCAAATACACTTTAAGCGAAGTCTCTCAGTCGTGTCTGACTCTTTGCGACCCCATAGACTGTAGCCTACCAGGATCCTCCCTCCATGAGATTCTCCAGGCAAGAGTAGTGGAGTGGGTTATCATTTCCTTCTCCAGGTGATCTTCCTGACCCAGGGATCGAACCCTGGTCTCCTGCATTCCAGGCAGACATTTTAACCTCACACTTTACTTACCCTTTAATGTCCTCACCAAATAGTTTTCTACCTGTATTCACTAAATCCAGTGCATACTGAAATATGCATTCCTGAATCTCATTCTTGCTCCCACAGCCTCTCTTTTGTGCAGTTACTAGTATTCGCAATGATTATCTGCACAACAATTGAAATTTACAATAGATTATGAATACTAAGGGCATATGTTCTTTTTCTATTTGAGGATGGTAACCATCATCGAAGTCACAAGTTAAGATGCAGACTATCTAGAAAGACAATGTAAGAGTGAATGAGAACACAAATCCCAGAATCAGACTATTTGGGTCTGAATTGAGGTTCCACCACTTTTAAGCTCTGGAAAAATCAGCAAACCTTGCAGTGCCTTGATTTCATCACTGTGCAAAGGGCATGTACTTTATATTTACCCCTTCTGTCAATTGAGAGATCAAATGAGCAAATCTAAGTACATGTAAATCACAACAAGGAGTACTTGACATAAAAGTGCTCAATAATGTTAATTCTTATTATTTTGCTTATTTTACTGTTTTTTAAATTGATGATTTTCCCTGGATTTAAGCAGCTTGAACATTATGCTTTATTTTATTAAGTTCATGGATTTTGGAGGTGGCTTGCTGGAATTAAACCTATAATCTCTTGCTTCCTGGAATCTTATCACAAGATAAGATAAGAGGGATGAAGAAAAGGAATGAACTGTAGAATAAACTCAGAAACTGTAGAATAAACACAATAAAGCCTTGTTCTCATTATTAAGCTAAACTAGGTTTAAGCTGGTTGGTGACTGTTGTTATTAGAGTAGTTTTATGTATGATTTGAAACTTATCTTTAGTCTAAGAGGGTAAAACAGTGGTGCTTATTTAACACAAACACAGTATCATGCTACAACTCAAATTTGAAAGACATCAATTGATTATAAGTATTCTTTGAAACAATATATTTAGTTCTTTTATACACCTCATGTTATTAATCAAGCAGAATTTGACACCCTTTGTATAATTGGGAAAAGTAACTTCACATATACGAATGGAGAAATGAAATTTTAATATCAGAGACAGCCTCCTTTGGTGTTCAAACAATATGAACAATCATGTTTCCTCCATGTGTTGTTAACTGGACACCTTTTTGTTAGCGTTCTTAGTAACTGGGAGTAAAGGATATGCTAATTCGCTGTAGTTTATTGAAGAAAGTCCCCTACAATCCAACTGTGAACTGCTGATAAGTCATGATATTGGCAGAAATAAGTAGGTATGACTGCACACGTGTAATTTATACATCTATTTCTGTGTTTTCTCCGGCCATCTGTACAGTAGCAGGGAAGCTGAACCACATGCCTCAATTTATTTAACGATCATATTTAACTCCCACACTGTTCCCAGGATGCAATAAAAGTATATTAATGATTACAAGGAAAATATTAATAAGGAAACAAATCAGAGAGCTCATGGGTTCAGCCAGAACGAACTTCCTCTTCCATGCCTGCCCATGTGAATACAGATCTGAGTTCAAGCTAAGTTTTCCTTACCTTATTTCTCCATTTGCAAGGCTGCATGAATACTAATGAAAGAAACAGGTGTCAAGATAGGTAAACACACAGAATCGAATACATAGAGGTTTTCAGTTGTTTCACATGGAATGCTAATGTTTCCAGTCGACACAGTGGTCAGATATTAATAAGTATATGTGATTTAATCATGTAAATAGCTATTATTCAGAGGTGAGGAGCATTTATTTAATTATTTCTTCTGAGTGAGTGGTTTGGAGAAATGCTGATTTCAGTGTTTATGTGTTTCCTGAGAATGAGGCAGGCTAGTTAAAATAAAATAAAACAAATAATCAAAGAGCACAACTACATGGGTTATTGGAATTTGTTTGTTTACTTGCATGCTGATTTACATGCCTGAACAAAATTTAAAAAGCCGAGAGTTCAGGCCCATTAGAATAGAGCCTTCCTTTTGCAAATAAGCCATGATTATAATATATAGTGATGTGGTATTGGATATAGATTCTCTGAAATGAAATTAAGTCTCTTCAGGCTCATTTTCACTACTGAATTTTATGGAAGGAAGTGAATTCTCTAGTTAGACTGTTAAGGCCTGTATTCTAAGGAAATAAATGAATATTTAATGAGTTCCAACCATGTGTGAGGGCTTGTGTTAGGCACTCTGGAAAATAAGAAGTAAAAGACCTCATGCTGATACTCAAGGTAATGAAACAATTAGAGATATAAACCTGTAACATGAATTCTTAGAAACAATAGGATCTTTGATCTTGAGCTTGTGTTGGAATCTTGGATTCCTTAACATCTCGGTGAATTAATAAATTTATTAGAGCACTTTAACTTTCTTGTCTATGTAATAGGAATAATGAATCTTAGCTTGCAGGATTTATATGAATATAAACAATTATTTATCATTATGGCATGATGCCATAAGCTAAAAAATGTATTTGCATTTTGCACATCACCTGTAAATTTCTTTAAACTATACTGCTACTGCTGTTGCTGCTACTGCTAAGTCACTTCAGTGTGTCCGACTCTGTGTGACCCATAGACGGCAGCCCACTAGGCTTCCCCATCCCTGGGATGCTCCAGGCAAGAACATTGGAGTGAGTTGCCATTTCCTTCTCCAATGCATGAAAGTGGAAAATGAAAAGGAAGTCGCTCAGTCGTGTCCGACTCTTCATGACCCCATGGACTGCAGCCCACCAGGCTCCTCTGTCCATGGGATTTTCCAGGCAAGAGTACTGGAGTGGGGTGCCATCTCCTTCTCTCTCTAAACTATAAGTTCATTATATTATACGTGAGCTTTTGAAAAGTTAGGTAAACACTAAATTGCAGTGATCAAAAAACCTAAAAATGAAGTGGCTCCAACAGGATAAAAGTTTATTTCTCTAGAGTGGTGGGCAGTATTTGGCATGAGGGCAGACTATGACACATGAACGTTATCCAGGGACAAGTGGGTCTGTTCTAGTTCTTATTGTTTCTAATTCCAACCACTTTGAATAAGAAGAATAAACAAGTTCAGGGCAAGTATTATGAGAAAATTATGAAAAAATAGTATTGTGAGAAAAACGTAGAAGTTGGCTCCATCAATTCTATAATATTCTGTTGAAGATTTACTCACATAGCTATATTCAGATATAAGAGGGTCTGTAAAGTGTAATCATAAGCTGTATGACAATATGCTCAGGAATATGGAAAAAGTAGATTTGGAAGAGCATTGGTTTGCCATATTTGTCCACTCTTTCTCAGTAATAGTAGAGTTGAATTTTGAATTTTTATTTCGGCTTGTACACAACTCCCAAATTTATCTCTCTAGGCTAAAACTCTCTTCTGAGCTCCATACTGATAATTCTCTCACCCTTAACTTAAAATCTCCTCTTGTAGGTTTTAAAGGCATATGTAACAACCACATCTCAGTCAGTAAAGAATCTTCCTGCAATGCAGGAGACCTGGGTTCAATTCTTGGGTTGGAAAGATCCCTGGGAGAAGGAAATGGCCAGTCACTCCAGTATTCTTGCCTGGAAAATCCCATGGACAGAGGAGCCTGGATAGCTACAGTCCGGGTAGCAAGTGTCAGACACAACTTAGCAACTAAATCACCACCACTAACAATCACATATCTTATCTCTTGACCTTGTTTATAAACCTGATTATTTTTTAATTGATTCCTTACAGTAGTGGAATATTTGGTTAAGCGAATCAGACAAAAAGATATTGCCAGTCTTTGGTACTCATCTCCCATAGCCAACTGAACACTAAACCTTGGAGCTTTAACTTTCTAAATATGTCATATATCTAATCTGCCTCCCAGTCTTGCTACTGTTTCCACTGTAAGCCATGGTACCCCCATCTCTTACTAGATTTAAAGCGAAAGTGAAAGTATAATTGCTCAGTCGTGTCCGACTCTGTGACCCCATGGACTGTGGCCCACCAGGCTCCTCCCTCCACAGGATTCTCCAGTAATGTTGGATTGTAAACTACCAGGTTCTTCCCGTCCACAAAATTTTCCAGGCAAGAGTACTGGAGTGGGTTGCTATTTACTTCTCCAGAGGCTCTTCCTGACCCAGGGATCGAACCCAGGTCTCTCACATTGTAGGCAGACACTTTACCATCTGAGCCACTAGGGAAGTCCCTAGATTTAAAGTACTGGTTTCCTATATAGTTTAATCAGGTCAACTTCTCCTTATCAGTCTATTCTTTACATCTCAGCCAGAGATAATGTTAGTTTAGTTTAGTACTGTTTTGTTTTACACTTAGAAAATATGCTATTTAATTGAAGACCAAAACAAGAATCTTCAATGTCATCCACAAAGTATTCCATGCCTTAGCACTTGCTTACGTATGCAAACTCATTTCATATCTTGCTCCCCTTGCTTTTTCACTTCACTCATCTGTTCTCCCTAAGTCCCATGTGCTATCCTGTGCTCAGTACCTTCAGTCGTATCTGACTCTTTGTGACCCCATGGACTATAGCCCACCAAGCTCCTCTGTCCATGGGGTTCTCCAGGCAAGAATACTAGAGTGGATTGCCATGCCCTTCTCCAGTGAAAATGAAAGTTGCTCAGTTGTGTTCAATTCTTTGCGGCTCTATGGACTCTACAATCCATGGAATTCTCCAGGCCAGAATCTGGAGTAGGTAGTGGTTCCCTTCTCCAGGAGATCTTCTCAACCCAGGGATAGAACCCAAGTCTGGCACATTGCATGCATCTGGATTCTTTACCATCTGAGGCACCAGGGAAGCCCAAGAATCTTCAGTGCTTCCTTCTCCAGGCAATCTTCCTGACCCAGGAATTAAACTGGGGTCTCTCTCATTACAGGTGGATTCTTTACCAGCTGAGCTACCAGAGAAGTCCTATATGAACAGAAGATATTAATTCATCACATATTATAGGTCTCTTTGAAAATACGAGTTTCTGTTGCCCAACCTGCCTGTGGATGGAGGTTTGCGACAGCGAACAAGAAGCAGTGGTCAAGACTATTCCCAAGAAAAAGAAGTGTAAAAAGGCAAAATGATTGTCTGAGGAGGCCTTACAAATAGCTGAGAAAAGAAGAGAAGCTAGAGGCAAAGGAGAAAAGAAAATATATACCCATTTGAGTGCAGAGTTCCAAAGTAAACAAGAAGAGATAAGAAATAGTGATCAATGCAAAGAAATAGAGGGAAATAATATAATGAGAAAGACAAGAGATCTCTTAAAGAAAATTAGAGATACCAAGGGAACATTTAATGAAAATATGGTCACAATTAAGGACAGAAATGGTATGGACCTAACAGAAGCAAAAGATATTAAGAAGATATTGCAAGAATACACAGAAGAACAATACAAAAAAGATCTTCATGACCCAGATAATCACAATGGTGTGATCACTCACCTAGAGCCAGACATCCTGGAATGTGAAGTCAAATGGGCCTTAGGAAACATCACTACAAACAAAGCTAGTGGAGGTGATGGAATTCCAGCTGAGCTATTTTACATCCTAAAAGATGACGCTGTGAAAATGCTGCACTCAGTATGCCAGCAAATTTGGAAAACTCAGCAGTGGCCAGAGGACAGAAAAAGGTCAGTTTTCATTCCATCCCAAAGAAAGGGAATGCTGATGAATGTTTAAACTACTGCACATTTACACTCATCTCACATGCTAGTAAAGTAATGTTCAAAATTCTCCAAGTCAGGCTTTAACAGTACATGAACTGTGAACTTCCAGATGTTCAAGTTGGATTTTAAAAAGGCAGAGTAACCAGAGATCAAATTGCCAACTTTCATTGTCATTGAAAAAAGAAGAGACTTCCAGAAAAACATCTACTTCTGCTTTATTGACTATATACTAAAGCCTTTGACTGTATGGATCACACAAATTATGGAAAATTCTTAGAGATGGGAATACCAAACCACTGGACCTACTTCCTGAGAAATCTATATACAGGTCAAGAAGCGACAATTAAAACCTGAGATGGAACAACAGACTGGTTCCGAATAAGGAAAGGAGTACTTCAAGGCAGTATATTGTCACCTTGTTTATTTAACTTATTTGCAGAGTATATCATGTGAAATGCTGGGTTGGATGAAGCATAAGCTGGAATCAAAATTGCTGAGAAAAATATCAATCAACTCAGATACACAAATGACACTACCCTTGTGAAAAAGAACTAAAGAGCCTCTTAATGAAAGTGAAAGAGGAGAGTGAAAAAATTGATTTAACACTCAACTTTCAATAAACTAAGATCCTGGCATCTGGTCCCATCACTTCATGGTAAATAGATAAGGAATGGAACAATGGAACAATAGATAACAATGGAAACAATGAGAGGCTTTAATTTCCTTGGGCTCCAAAATCACTGCAGATGGTGACTGCAGCCATGAAATTAAAAGATGCTTGCTCCTTGGAAGAAAATCTATGACTAACCTAGACAGCATATTAAAAAGCAGAGACACTGCTTTGCCAACAAAGGTCTGCCTAGTCAAAGCTATGGTTTTTCCAGTAGTCATGTATGAATGTGAGAGTTGGACTATAAAGAAAGCTAAGCACCCAAAGAATTAATGCTGTTGAACTCTGGTGTTGGAGAAGATTTGAGAGTCTTTTGGAACTGCAAGGAGATTCAACCAGTCAATCCTAAAAGAAATCAGTTCTGAGTATTCATTGGAAGGTCTGATGCTGAAGCTGAAACTGCAATCCTTTGGTCACCTGATGGGAAGAACTGACTCACGGGAAAAGCCCATGATGCTGGGAAAGATTGAAGGCAGGAGGAGAAGGGGATGGCAGAGGATGAGAAGGTTGGATAGCATCACCGACTCGATGGACATGAGTTTAAGTAAACTCTGGGAGTTGGTGACGGACAGAGAAGTCTGGCGTGCTGCAGTCCATGAGGTTGCAAAGATTTGGTTATGACGAGCGACAGAACTGAACTTGAAAATTTGAATTTCTGTAGCCCAACCTGACTCAGAAGGACTGTTTGCAAGTGAAGTTAATTTAACCTAATGGAGATATGTTAGGAAGAAGGATAAAGTGTATGTATCAGGTAGTTCGTCAATAGTAGCTACTAGATACAGATTTTTGTAATCATGCTTCTCAGATTTCCACTTCAGGATACTCCTTTTTTAATTTTTTTATTTTTAACATCTGGAAACATTGATCTTGGTTTGTTGTTAGTTAATTTAAAGGTTGGTGGTTTATATCATTTATCTTAATTCACCCTGCTGGTCTCAGTAACCACCCTTGAACAGTATTTATCTTCATGTGATTCACATTTGCTCAGCAGTCGCTTTCTGACATGGCTTTTCCTCATACACTTTTCATTTATTAAGTGGCAGATGTATGACATTGTTTGGTTTATTCTTTCCAATTCAATTCAGCAGTAGTTGCCTCAAATCATCTTTCTTCATTGATGCATCTTTGTTCTATGGCATTTGCCTTCTCTCACTTGTGTACTTTATCAATGATCATATAATGGGATTCAATTTCTCTTATCTCCCATGCATTCAAAAGTCATCTGACACCATTTGCTTCTATCCTTTTTGGGTTCATTCAGAGACTATTTATTTTTATTTCTTTTCTCCCATTGAGAAATTATGTAGTTAATCCCACATGCTAGCCTTTTCTGTAGAACACTATTTCTGATCAAGAAGTTGGTCATTTATTTATGAACACTGTTGAGACTTCTCAGCTTCAGTTGAGCCAATGATGCATTTTTTGTCACATCAGACAAATTCTACAAAAATACTTTAATGCTAAAAACTGGAACTAAGTGAACAAGGACATCCTTGGGATAGGTTACTTAAGCTATATTTTAAAAAATATGTTTCCTGGACAATTCTCTGTTTGTGTGTGTGTGTGTATGTGTGTGTATGTGTGTATGAAGTCGCTCAGTCGTGTCCGACTCTTTGCGACCCCGTGGACTGTAGCCCACCAGGCTCCTCAGTCCATGGGATTCTCCAGGCAAGAATACTGGAGTGAGTTGCCATTTCCTTGATTGCCCCAATATTAGCAGAATTGCTTCTTAATCCTTTACCTCCAAAAAGAAAACAAAGTAGAATATTTTTTGAGATTCTACAAATTGTTTAAAACTTCATAATGGCCTTTGCCTTCAGTTTAAAACATCCATAAGTACAAAATGTAGATATGCCCTCCCACAAGCATTGAATCTTTCCTGCTCATGAGATATCTTACCAAATATTCTATCCAATTTCACATAAAGTTTAATGCTGGGAGGCTTATAGGCAGAGTGAGTGATAGCTTTATGAATACAAGATGGAAAAATATATTCATTTAACAGTGAATGTACATAGTGCTTTGTCAATTTTTACTGAAACCAGTTCATCTAGTTCATCACAGCATTCACACATTAATGTTTCAAAGCCTATTTAACACCATTTCAAAAAAGGGTTAATGTATTTTTGACAAAAGAAACCATTTGCTCAAATCTTTTTCTCTCCTGGAGTTTAACTTAAAGTTCAGCTACATACTTAAATAATCTGTATAACTACATATTATCCAATAGTAATTTTCAATTAAAACTTAGAATGTTGCAGTGGAATCTACCAAGCAACCTAGATTTTCTGAAATATATGCATTCACATTTATCAGCTCTAAGATTAGGTTTTCAAATTAAGTAAACTTAGATATAAAAATTATATATAAGATTCTTGGATATAAGAATTTTGACAGTTCTATTTCTGATTGCTTTTGGTGTCTCAAGACCGCTCTCCCTTAATAAAATAATGGCATGTTATGATGCTTACCTGGCTAGATATGAAAATAATATTCATATGGATATCAGATTTTTTCTTCTAGCCCTTATAAAAGTCTTTAGACAACTGACAAAGCACTGAAATAATAAAACCTTTTCTGATTCACGGAACCTTAGGTAAATCCCTGATGTTATGATGCATAAGAGTACATCATGAGCACAGAATATATCACTTTGCTTTCATAGACTGATAAAGCAAATGTAAAAATGAAATATTTGAATATTGCAAATGCAAAATATCTTCGACAGTCTCCTCCCGGTTGTATTTCTCTTGTTTCTCCATAACAAAATTTGTTCCATTACATCCTTTAACAAAAAAGGGAATTGAGGCAATAGGAATATTTCTGGTACTTTTAGGGCAATGTAACATTTTTTAACAATTCAGTCTACTACACTGTAAATTAAGTGATATTATCTAGATTCTGCTGCTAAGTCACTTCAGTCGTGTCCGACTCTGTATGACCCATAGACGGCAGCCCACCAGGCTCTGCCATCCCTGGGATTCTCCAGGCAAGAACACTGGAGTGGGCTGCCATTTCCTTCTTCAGTGCATGAAAGTGAAAAGTGAAAGGGAAGTTGCTCAGTCGTGTTGGATTCTTCGCAACCCCATGGACCGCAGCCTACCAGGCTCCTCTGTCCATGGGATTTTCCAGGCAAGAGTACTGGAGTGGGGTGCCATAGCGTTCTCCAATCTAGATTCTAGAGTGCTCTAAATTTTAAGGGAACAACCAAGTTGTCTAGATTCAAAATTAACATTCACACTGTATTTTCCATGTTTCCCAGGGGAGGGGGATATATTCCCATAGCATATAATATGAACATGGCTCCTAGAGTTGTATTTTTGTTGTTGTTGTTGTTGCTGTTGTTGTTTAATGGTGCAGATTTTAAGGTCTAGGTGCCTTCTCACACTGTTTGACATTCATAAATACCTGGTTAGTTGTGTGTCATGAATGAGGGAGCGACAAGCCTTGTCCTCAACAAGATGGAAAATAAACTGTGAAATATGGGTGATAAAACTCTTAAGCAGTAGAATCCCTAAATCCAGACCCAGTAGAGTCAGAGATAGATGGCAAAAGGAAAAATAAGCACACTTCAGTGAAAGTTTATCCATAGAGCTAAACCTGTTGAATTTAAAGAAGTGCTTTCAGTTTTCAGATTATGTCTCTACTTGACAATATATATATTTTTTCTTTTACAGGCAATAGACCTTGTCTAGTCAGTTTGGGCTGTCTTAGTTCAGCCTGTCATAACAGAGTATCATAACTAGGTGACTTATGAAAAATAAACATTTATTTCTCACAATCCTGTGTTTTGGGAAGTTTAAGATCAAATTGCAAGCAAATCTGACCAATGATGAAGGCCTGCTTTTGTTCATAGAGGTTCATGCTCTTGCTGTATCCTCACATGGAAGAAGGGGCAAAGATATTCTCCAGGGTTTCTTTTATAAGGACATTACTCCCATCCATGAAGGCTCTATCACCCTCAACCCCACCTCACCAAAAAATTCACCTCCAAATGCCATCTCATGGTTATTAGGTTTCAACATAAGATTTTTAAAAATTGATTATCATCTCTCATGCAAATTTCAGCCCACTCAATTTCATATTATTTTCTATTTTAACCATGAGAAGAGATGAGTGGGAAGAGATTTGTAAATAATCTATTGGTCACTACAATTCATTACAGGTCTCGTTTCCTGTTAGACTCTCACATGGTTGCTACTAGATTCTAATGACAGCAACAATGGTCAATAGTGATGGTGATTTAATGTATTTCATTCAAAAATCTCAAAGCACATTATACCCATAGTAACAGACACTAAGTCAGTTTTAATGGCTTTATAAGATAATGTTTTGTAGAGATGAATGCCCATTATTTTAATCATGGCATTCATAATTATAATATTTTCTTTATTTTTTATGGTAATATGGTGGTAATATGAAATGGGCCAGAAAATCACAATGTTTTGTTTTCAGTGTTATGTTCATAATGCTCAATTTTATGTCTTATTGTTTTATATGTATATCTAGACTTCTAGATATGAAATGTGAAATTATTTTTATTTTTTGTATGTGTCAGTTAAAGAATTCATTTCAGGACTGGTGGCATAAATAGGTCTCAAAAAACACTTTTGTATTCTGTTTAATAACAAACTAGCTTTAAGAACTACTTATATTTTCAAAATATAGTGTAGCTTTAACCTATTGGGTTGGTCAAGAAGTTTGTTTAGATTTTTCCATGAGAGCTCACAGGAAAACCTAAACAAATTTTTGCCTAACCCATTCAGTTCAGTTCAGTCTCTCAGTCAGGTCCAACTCTCTGTGACCCTGTGAACTGCAGCATGCCAGACCTCCCTGTCCATCACCAACTCCCGGAGTTCACCCAAACTCATGTCCATCAGGTCTGTGATGCCATCCAGCCATCTCATCCTCTGTCGTCCCCTTCTCCTCCTGCCTCCAATCCCTCCCAGCATCAGAGTCTTTTCCAATGACTCAACTCTTCGCATGAGGTGGCCAAAGTATTGGAGTTTCAGCTTTAGCATCAGTCCTTCCAAAGAACACCCAGGACTGATCTCCTTTAGGATGGACTGGTTGGATCTTCTTGCTGTCCAAGGGACTCTCAAGAGTCTTCTCCAACACCACAGTTCAAAAGCACCAATTCTTCGGCGCTCAGCTTTCTTCACAGTCCAACTCTAGCGTCCATACATGACCACTGGAAAAACCATAGCTTTGACTAAGCGAAACTTTGTTGGCAAAGTAATGTCTCTGTTTTTGAATATGCTGTCTAGGTTGGTCATAACTTTCTTTCCAAGGATTAAGCGTCTTTTAATTTCATGGCTGCAATCACCATCTGCAGTGATTTTAGAGCTCAAAAAAATAAAGTCTGACACTGTTTCCCCTCTTTCCCCATCCATTTCCCATGAAGTGATGGGACCAGAAGCCTAACCCATTACATATAGACAAATAAAAGTAAAGATTTGATAAATGTATACTTCTAACTTGAAGACTGAAATAGAGAGGAAGAAGGTAATAAATAGATGACTAGTTCTAGGAGTATAATTTTATAATTGTCTATAGTGTGTTGATACATTTTAACACTGGGTCAATAATTTTATAGTTTAATAAATAAAAGCAAGCCCTATTTTCACAGTATGTAATAACTGGCACAGTATCTGAAAGCTGAGCTTTGTAGTATTTCCAACTGTAATATAACTAAGAGAATGTATTTTTCACTGTTTTAATTATTCTTTCAATTTTTGTTCTCAAAGCCAGTCTATCCACAGAATGGCATTTATATATGTTTTTCATATTATGAGACTTTTTAACTACTACAGAATCTTCTCTTCGACCATCTGGAAATGTTAAAATCCAAGCTTTGGAAAGAATTCAATGATACTGATGAGATTTTTCTATAAATTCATTTCTTTGCTGCTGTTCTTTCTTTGCTTTCTCCTTTAAGTTACTTTAAAAAGTTTTAAAGTTTTTCTTACAATAAATCTTATATCGGATTTGAAAAGACAAATGTATTTCCTTACATATATTGCTACTGTTCCTTTGAATGACTTCCTCACATTTGGAAATGATTACAAAAATAATCCCAATGGCTGTTTTATGTAGTCTGTGGGCTTGTATAGTTATGTGTTGTGTATTTTATCTATATAGGTACAAAATATGTTGTTAATATACAAAACCCCACTTGCTCTATGATCAGTGAATCTAAGACATTATAGAAAATAGCCATATGGTGAATCTATACCATGAAAGTTATTGCCTTTTCCTTCTTTTTAGAGTTTTCTAAAGTCATCTTTTCTGAATTCTATTCTCTGAATAGAAAACCACTTATCTCAACCAATTTCTGTCTTCAATATTTATGAGGTGAATTTTCCCCTCTTACTTCAAGGTCTCCCAAATTTTCTAATGACCCTAGTCTGCTGGAAGTAATACTTAATGCCTCAGAGTTTCCTGAGGGGCCCTTTAAGCATTCTTTCGACACATGAAGAACAGCCCAGGTTTCTTAATGGTGAGCTTGTCACACCAGATTAGCTGAGTTTTATATTGAAATGTGACATTTCTGGGTGTGCTCACAGTTACAAATTCAGTTTGTCCAATTATATCCTGGTAAGAGAATGTGTATTATTGAACCTTAGAAATAACTGCATCCCCGTATGAAGTAAAGGGACTGAATGAAGGCACCCTGGATAAATCCTAGCCAATACTGAGAAATCTTATGAACAGAGTCCAATGATATCTGCCATTTCATGCAGAGAAGCACTTTCAATAATTCTTTACTTTTTATCAGCAAAAAAACTCCACTTTCAAAAAAGTAGAAGTCATAGAAACTTCCTTAATTTATGTCTATGGTGCCTTTATCACTCCTAAATCAGCATTTTTCATTCTGTGATTTCTTAAATTCTGAAAATATACAAATTTTTACTAATGAAACACTTTTTCTCTAGACTTTTATGTGTATTATTTTCTCTTTTTTATTGTGAAGTATATTTTGTAAAAAAAATTACTATTGTCTTTGCTTATAAAATTTGTTTCACTGATAATCTGAAATATTTATCAATATGACAATCATCAATTTACTGCTTAAA